>JAUTDX010002097.1:0-66919 GCA_030844895.1 Ambrosia x helenae
TTAATGAAATTTAACGCGGCATACCGCATTCGGATTCTGATTGCACCGAATCCCGTCTCAAGGTTGCCTCTTCTGTCAAGATGTTCGTTGATTTGCACCTGAAACGGGAAGTTGAAATTTTGAATGATGTTCGTTGACTGCACCGAATCTAGTCTTCAAGGTACCATGGATCAGAGAGATTTAAGCTAATTAAAAAAAAAATTGGAAACACAAAGATGGAAAAACCCACTAAAAAGCCTAAAATTTCGGACCCTAACACACACAAGAACAATGTTGCAACATGAGTTCGACCAAGATGACTCACGAAGCTTTAGACTCCAACCGGATCCATAGATTGCCGCATTAATGAAATTTAACGCGCATACCGCCATTCGGATTCTGATTGCACTGAATCCAGTCTTCAAGGTGGACTTAAGCACCTGAACGGAGAAGTTGAAATTTTGATGATTTTCGTCGACGGCACCGAATTCTAGTCTCAAGGTACCATGGATCAGAGAGATTTAAGTTAATTAAAAAAAATTGGTAACACAAAGGAGGGAAAAAACCCCTAAAAAGCCTAAAATTTCGGACCCTAACACACACAAGACGAAATTGTTGCAACATGAGTTCGACCAAGATGACACACGAAGCTTTAGACTCCAACCGGATCCATAGATTGCCGCATTTAATGAAATTTACGTGCATACCGCATTCATTGACTATACGTGTTGATGATGTCAAGTTTAAGTCATTGACAATGATTAGGGTTATACTTTGTTTTTTTTTTATTTTTGTTAATTTTTTAATTATTAAATTAAAAAAAAATAAAAAAAACCAACTCAATAACATCAAAAACCACTCCCAAAATAAATTTTTAAATTCGAAGCGCCTCGCTTAGGCCTAAGCGATGCGCTTCGAATTTAAAAATCAGCTTTTTCTGCCCCTCGTACTGGCCTCCTCGAAATGAGTTCAAAGCGCCTCGCTTAGGCCTAAGCGAGACGCATTACGGGGGTGAAAATAGATGGTGGGGGGGGGGGGGTTGAAATAGACCAGGCCATAATATTTATCTACCGTAAAAGCGTTCATTATAGTATTTTTACAAATTCATATCAGTTGGTCCTCTTCTCCTTTACGTAACTAGCTTTAAACCTTTTTACCTACCCCAAACCTAACTTAATATTTAATCAATGATCTTGTCCTGATCCATGCCTAAAGCAACAATTAAAGCAATTCAACCGACGGCTGTAACTAAAGCATTCGGTTACACAATTCTAAAAACAAGCATCGGTTAAAGGTTCGGTCTCAACCCGTAACTAAAATCAAACCGACCCATACTCACCCCTGAAAATATACATTCCATAGGTCAACTCATCATTTTGGCTTTGATTTATAAGAAAAAGTAGAGGTAGCATTTCAGAAACTAGTATACATGGGTTCATTCAGCATTTAGGATGTACAAGATTATTGTTACATCTAAGAACATAGGATAAAAAATAAAGCTTATTTAGGGAAACCTGCTTTGACTTTAACTTTGACCAGATATATTTCATACTAATATATAATATTTCTATGCTTTTCTACATTACTTTCTCCATATCTCACTTTCTTCTGTCTTGGCAAACCTTCCCCTGATCCTTGGTTGACTGTCTGCCAATGCTTCCTGCATGCATACTGAAAAAAAAAAAAAGTCAAAAGCAAGCCAAACACTCATGCCAATGTAGAAAGACTAGTAGTTGTTTGATAAATGAATACCTTAATTTTTCTACCAAAATTCCTCTTTGATTTCTTGTTCCTGTATCTCGAAAGCTTTTGCCAACGGTCTTCAACGACGTGGTGACTCATCAATTGTGGTTGAGCAAGAGACGAACGGCTATGGTTTCCATTTCCATTAGCAAGAGTCTGTCCATTTCATTTTAGTATTGTTATACACTATAACACACTTTAATGAGGAATCAACTTAAATTACATAGTTATATGCATATCCATATGTTTTCGCCTGTACACAATTTCATATCATGTCATGAGGTCGCAAACCTAAATCAGTCAATCATGTTGTCTTATCACACGACTCAGTAGGACAACACGTGAGTCAATAGGACAACATGATTTGTCGGATCTAATTATACGACCACATGACATGATAAGGCTCAAAGGACCACAAGAACCTGAGGATTTAAACCATCGCAATCCAACGTGGCATTGCGGCCTCTTAATATAAGTTAATGGCTCAAATATAATATAAACACACATATATATATATATCAAAATCAAAAGCTTAAAATAGTACCAAATATGCTAAACACTAAGCATAAAAAATATAAACATATGTAATAGAAAAACCTTTATGTCTCCATCACTGTAGGCCCTTCGCATGCCGTAAAACATTTTCAAAGTCCACTTCAAGAAACCGGGTTTGATTCCATCTTTCTGAACCAGATCCATTGAATGTAGACAATTTGAGCTCCATACTTTTGGTGATCTGTCCAGGAGGATGAACATGTTCTTTCACAGTTAAACTTTCATCTGTCTTAACTGTGAATTTATAATTCAAAACCTCTGAAAGTGGCGATGTTTCGGTTTCAACATCTTTTTCCAAGATTTCCTTGTATTCATGGAAAACATTACTCAAAAACTCATCATTCAGTTGTTGTTGTGAGAGGCCATCTTCTCCACAAGTGATCATTGCCATAGCGGCTGTCATCGGGTCAACGGTCATCACCGGCTGCTCAATTATCGGTTTGGGCGCCTTGAAAAGATCCCCTTCACCTCCAAGATCATAATCTGATATGTTACAACTCTCAACCACACTACCCTGCATTCAAAACAACCAAAAAAACATGAATCTTGATACAATCAAGAACAATCTAGAACAGTCAAGAACATGAGTTTTTATAATTTCAGTAAAAAAAAACTACTTTAAATTCCATTTTTTTATAAACTTCCATTAAAATCATAAAGGGGTTCTGTTTCCTAACATACTTTTGCATATTATTTCAAGAAAATGAGAAATATGACATAATATTCATATCAGTTCAAGATACAAAGCTAAAAGCGCATCATCATTCAACTAATAACATAAACAAAACACAAAACATATATAAAAGTAATGAAACAAGGATATACCAAGCAAGCATTGGATTTGTTTGAGTAAGTGAAATCATAAAACTGTTGAACATCAGGTGAGAAGGTCTGGAAATTAGGGAAGTTGAGGCCAGTCTCTGCATACATGTTTGGTTCTTTGAACATAAACTCTTTTCTTGATATTATTATGGTACAATAAAGCTTGAATCTTTGAGGTAAAAGAGCACACACTAAGTTGGCTTTTAGTGGAGAGAAAAAGAGTCCTTTTCACATTAAGCAAACCACATAACAAAACAATAAATTACATCACTACACAACACAAAAGACAGTAGAAGATATAAAAGTGCAACAGGCCCCCTTTTGAAGTCATGGATTGCAAGTTGTTCATTTATATAAGATTTTTATAAGATCACCCGGAGTGGGGGTGGGAAAGGGGCGGGAAGGGAGGAACACCACCGCCACCCCGGCGTGGAGAGGGCAGGAAGGAGGGGGCCGGGAGGTTGCAACTGGCGTGGGGCATTTGTGGGGGGTGATGTGGCACTAGTTTATTGGCTGATTTTTTTTAAACTTTAACACACACACATAATAATAATAATAATAATAATAATAATAATAATAATAATAATATTCCTTCCCCCCCTTCCACTCCCCACAATTTTCATCCCCTCCACGGGGACCCAAAAGTCCCACATGGCGCTTCATTCCCCTCTTTCCCCCACCACTCCAGATAGTCTAAGGATATTTAGAAACTTATTGTTATAGATTAATAAATTTATTTTTCAAAATTTAATAAGTTTATGTATTTATAACTAGGTTGGGTTCCTGTGTTTAACACGGGTTAGACAATGTAAATATATAAATCATAAGTAGGGCCGTTTTTTAGAACACTAAAAAAAATTTGGGCCTAAGGCGAAAAAAAATTTAGGCCCAAAATTTTGTAAACAATTATTAATTAAAAAAAATATGATTATACTGCTAGAGCCAAGGATTGAACTTAAGACTTCTACATTAAATGAACATGGTTTTTCCAACTCCACTAACAAGACATTAATAAAAAAAACCACAAATATATATCCTAAATATAGAATTTAATATATATATATATATATATGTATGTATACTTAAAAAACGTTCAGGCCCATTTGAGGGTCCGGCCCTGAGCCGGTGACCCACCCATGCCATGCTCAGGGCCGGCCCTGATCATAAGTATGTAAACATTTTTTATCAATCAAATTAAATATTACATTATATAAAGTAACGGATTACAATTATTATTTAAAAACATAGGTATAAATGATTTATAAATCTCTGAAATTTTTCTTGTCTACAACATTTATTTTGTATATATTGTAAGTTACAAAAATAAATACTAATTAAGAAATTAATCTTATAAAAAAAGTAAGAACCCATCTAATATTTGCCAATGATCTCCAGCCAAACTGGTTTGAGGTGGGGTGGGTTTTCCCTTAGGGGTTCTCATCCTGGGGGTAGGTCACATGTTCAATCCATGCACACCACAAAAAAATTCCACGTGACGGTTTGAGCTTAGGCAAGGAGGACACCGGTGTGTGGGTAGGGATTCGAACTTAGGACCGCTAGGTTAGGGTTGTACAAGGATTTACACTGAACTAAGCCTTCAAAAAAAACCCATCTAATATTTATGTTTAAGAATGTATTAAATATAACTACTTAAATTTAGTAACAACCAAGAAACTCTAGCCATCTGACACGTTTCCTACCATTGTTCCAAATGTATTCAATCAAGTCGGTTTGAAGATGATAATGTATGTGCTCGTTCGTAAGGAGAAGTCATTTAACTCTTGCTGCTCTGGGCCATCGGAATAGTATTCTCCTCTATCGCGTTTTCATCGTACTCACAAATAACTCGGCCTTTGTCTTCGATGATCATGTTATGCAGCAAGATACAAGCATACATACAATAACGTAGTTTTTTGGGTGTGAAAGCACGTGTCGGTTTGCGATGATGTGCTATCTTGCTTGTAGAACCCCAAATGTTCGTTCAATGTCCTTTCGCACCGCTTCTTGATACCTAGCAAATTTCTTTCTTTTTTCTTCGAGAGGGTGCTGAACAGTTTTAACGAGTGTAGAGTAGGTTGGGTATATTCCATCAGCAAGATAATACCCGCGCTGTACTCAACCCCCGAAACTGTAAATCTTGTATCCGGACCGGTTCCTTTTACAACACCCTCAAAAACCAATGATTGCTTAATGACATTAATGTCGTTATTCGATCCGGGAACACCAAAAAATGCATTCCAAATCCATAAGTCTTGTGACGCACCAGCCTCTAAAAAAATGCATGCCAAATCCAAATCTCAGAAGCCCTACAAACTTTCAACTCAGCATCACATCAAATTCACAAACCTCTCTTAAAAACTCAGCGTAACATACATGTTTTTATGCCTATATAGTAGAACCTCTATAATTTAATACTCAATAAATTAATAAGCTCGATAAAATTAATAGTTCGGTCCCAACTTGGGACCAGTACAAAATTGGACTCCAATCGATAAAATAGTAAGATAATAATTTTTTTTGAAATCCCAACGTAAATATAGTGGTCCCAGCGAAACTATAAATTAATAATTACTAAGATTCTAGGATGTCTAGTAAAAAATGAATCTTTAGTCACTTGTTTTTATTGTGAACTTCAAATATATATTGAGTTCATCTTTAAATCTCCTCATTGCACTTAAGAGTTGAGGTTTTATATTCTCATATTGCAACAAAAACTTGTGAAGAGTTGTTGCCGTTTGCAATGCTTCTTTCCGAGTGATTTTAAAATTTATCATTAGACATTTTATAGTGATCAATCTAGATCTATGTAAATTGAACTTGGCAAGTTCATTAATGTGTGAATGTAAATGAGAATTTTGAAGATCCTTGTTTCTGTTTTATTCAAATAAGTAAAGTGAACGGACATGAAAATTTTGAAGGTTGATGCTTTAATTTGATAATTGCTCACGAATATAAACCAACTCTTTAAATTAATAATTTATTAATTTATAGATATAATAATATCTCGCAAAATTAATAAAATATCCCCGTCCCAACATTATTAATTTATAGATGTTTTACTGTATAATGAAAAAACAAAAAAATGTCGATGGATTTTTTTTTAAATAACAATGTTGCGTTGTTACATGATGTAACCCGTCTATTTATATGTTGTACCATAATGTTATAGCAAAGTTACTTATTTTTTTAAAAAAAATATTTAATCTACGCCTTGTTGTTTTTTATCCATTACATAGGCTTAAAAACATGTAAGTTATTTTTTTTTCAAACAAAAAGAGTTTTTTACATAGATTTTCACGGTTTCTCAACTTAATGTGGTTTTCATTATATACTTAGCCTATACATACATACATACATACATACATACATACATACATACATACATACATACATAGAGAGAGGGGGGATAGCGTTCGGGTAAAAAGTCCCTTTTTACTAAAAATTGTGAGAAGTCGATGTAGGCATTGTGTTTAAACCTTTAGGTGAAATGTTTTATATTCTTTTGGCATGTGTAATTGTGTTATATAGAAAAACAACAAAAGTAACAATTTAAAACACAATCAAATGTATACTAAGCATTAAACTTCAAAACGCAATGATTGTATTTCTTTGTATAGTATTTCAAATTTAATGCATAAACTACATTTGATTGTGTTTTAAATTTTTACTTTTATTGTTTTTCTATATAACACAACGTCAAAAGAATGTAAAACATTTTCTTAAAAATTAAAACGCAATGCCTACATAGACTTCTAACACCTTTTAGAAAAATGAACTTTTTAGCTAACTTCTTAACCTATATATGTATGTATGTATGTATATAGTACAAAGACCGTATTTGTGGGAAGTGTGAGAAGGATTAAGAATTGACATGTGTGGATCATTTTTTGGACATAGTCACGATGTTTTAGATTGTTTAGGCTAAAATAACACTAAACATAATAATTAAAAACACAAAGTAATTTACTTTAGTCATTAAAACACCATGCCAAGAACATGTGTTTTAAATTGTTATGTTTGTGCTGAATTAAATGGCTATAATACATTGCGTTGTTTTTAAATTATTGTGCTTGGTGTTTTTTCTAGCGAAACAACCCAAAACATCATGCGTAAATTCAAAACATGATGCCTACATGTCAATTTTTAATTCATATGACACTTCTCACGAACTATGATATTTATACAAGAACCTTTACCTATGTGTGTGTGTGTGTGTGTATATTATATATATATAGGAGAAGGTTCAATAGAAAACTCATTTTTAGGGAGAGAACCTGAGAACTCTATATTACACACATGTAATATATCATATGTTGTATATGACATATGTTATGACTATTGCATATGTGTAATGTACATATGTTACACATGTGCACTATATATTACACATATGCAATGATATATTACACATGTGCACTATATACTACACATATGCAATATACGATGTATTGAACATATGTAATATAAAGTTCTCGAGTTCTCTCAATAAAATGAGTTTTCTATTGAACCATCCCCTATGTGTGTGTGTGTATGTGGTGGAAAACTCATAAAAGAAGTCTGTGAAAGGTTCGCAAATGTAGAATTGGGAAGAACTGGATGACTGCAAGCATTTGCCACAAAGTATAAGGATAACAATTACACGATCCATAATATGTCATAGTGGAACGGACAAGCAAAAATATCACTTTGTAGGGGTTATTAAGAGTTGTTAATTAGCTTACTGTTGATATTATTATTTCTTATACCAAAATATATTAAATTATGATTATGATTATGATTGTTACTTTAATTAGAGCTGGTATATGAGCCTAATTCACTCGTTATTCAACAAAAATAATTTACATGATGTGAATCAGGGTGTATCATTCCTAATTAAGAGGTGTATGGTTCCTAGATTCCATAATTTAATTAACAATCTTCTTTTGTTAAAAGGATAAAGACCTTAAGCACTAACAAATATATAAGATTAGTATCTTGAAGACCTTTGAATAAAGATAAAATTAGAGAAAAGAATGAAGATAATTGTAAACTAATAAATGTCAAATATCATCACAAAACTGTCATTTCTTTAATGTTCTATATGGTATAATAATAAAATAGCAATTAAATAATAAAACAAATAGATTCTTATGTTATTTAATGTTCACCTATGTGATCAAATGTTCGATCCTCACTTTCAAAATTTATGGTTTGGTATCCGGGTGAAGATCGAATACGGGTGGCGCCGGTTCGAATCTGACGGGCGGCGAGGTTTTACCGAGTTCTATAACACTGTCGTGCCTTCGGGCGGGTAGGGCTCGAGTTTCTGCGCATCGGGAGAAGGCGGGACTGCTGAAGGTTGAGCAGTCGATTCTTGGGTACGGCGCCCCGCAAGGGTGGTTGCCACACAGTTGTTCGCCGATAAAAAAAAACAATTAGATAATAAACTAAATAAATATAAAATATTAGAGTATTGTAGAAGTGTCGTAAAATTTATATAGAATTATATTTAATAATAAATATATACATCTAGCACTCTGGAGTACAACTCTTATGAGCATGGTGTACAACTATGTTATGCATGTTATCTTTTTGTGTACCCACGTGACCTCATGACACTTATTTTTAGCTTCATTGAGAGCTTTATACTCTTTTAGGTCTTCATCGGTGGTCGTAATCTAGACCGGGCACTCTTGGTAAGGGGGTTCGGTTGCCGTTGTCGAACGGAAACACTGTCACCACCTTCTCGGCAAGGTATTACCGTGTATATTTTGCTAAATTTGATGTAAATTTGACCGTGGGCAACAGTCAAATAAATGCCAACAGTTATATTGGTTGATTTTTTTAAACCTATATATACAAATCAAATTTTTACATTTCAATCATCTCTTCACCATTTCATCTAAACCTTTACCATTTGATCCAAATCTTCACCATTCACTGCCACCTATATATACAATGGCTTTTTTCCAATTTTTACGACGATGATATCGAAATATTTTTACCGGGCGATAATTCCTAAGACGACGTTTTTACAAATGATAGTAGCATAAATATTTTTAAAGATATCATCGACCAAGCCGAAGAGGAAGACACCGCTAAATCCTCGCGCGTTCTAAAGAAACTCATCATAATAACGAAACTCTTATGAACGATTATTTTTTTGATGAACCAAAGTACAATGAGGAACACTTTCGTTACCGCTTTCGTATGTCGAAAAAGTTGTTTTTAAAAATTTTTGGTTTTGTGGAGGCACAATATCCTTGATTTCAAGAGGGGTATGACGAGAGGTATAAGAAAAAGTTTTACGGCGAAAGTTGCCCCCACTGTGAAACAATTCGCGTCTGATAATACTCATGACTAGAACGAAGAGTATCTACAAATGTCTTAAAGGACTTCGCAAGAATGCCTTCAATTTTTTAGCAACGATGTAAATCAATTGTACGGTAATGAGCTCTTGCGTAGGCTGACAAGCCATGATGTGATGATTTTGTACCAAAAACACGAGGAAAAACATCACATTTCTTGGATGTTAGGTAGTATCAGTTGTACACATCTAGTTTGAGGATGTGTCCGAAACATTTGATAGACCAATTTATGAGAGGTGATCACGAATACCCAACGACGATGCTCGAAGCGGTTGCCTCGCAACATTTATGGTTTTGACATGCCTATTGTGGTCCTTCCAGCTCACTCAACGATATCAATGTGCTCTAGACATCTCCAATATTTCTTGCTGAGCAGAATGGAAGCGCACCAAATGTCCATTTCAAGTGAATGGGCATACATACGAACGTGGATACTTTCTAACCAACGAGATCTACCCTACTTGGTCAACGTTTTTGAAAAAATTTCCGTACCCAACCGATCCAATTGAGAAGAGGTTTAAGAGATTGTAAGAAGGGCAAGAAAGGATGTGGAGCGATCTTTTGATACTTTAAAGGGGAAATAAGGCATAATGTTTCGACATGATCTTAAAGGATGAGGGAAGAGTTTTCTCACCAGCGTACATCCCGGATCCCGTTGTGCAACCCGGTTTTTATGATGACGCCTTCACGGAGTTGATGGATCGAGATACGCATTTTCGACTTTGATTTGATCTTGTGGCACATATTGCAACTCAACTTAGCATACCTCGATGAAGAGCCACAACAATAAAATAACCAAGACGAAGACCAAAAAGATAAAAACGATATTTAAATTTTAATTATGTTTTTTTTTTTGAAATTTTTTATTTACTAAAATTATTTTTTTTAAATTTATTTGAATTAAATTTTTTTTAATTAGATTAATTCTTTTACTTATTTTTAAATAAAAAATATTAAACTTCTAGGCAAAGTACCCTAGAGTGTTGCCAATGATTTTGATGTTCGAGTACTTTGCCTTCAAAATGAGGTGGCAATCCAAAAAGGGTAAGGACTAAGGTATATACCCTGGAGTGCCCCTTCCCTAAGAAGATCAAAGAATCATTGGGCCTACCTTTATCAGATTATATGTTTGGTTAATGGACTATTTGGTAAGGCTCTGAAAGAGTCTCTTAATCATTCAACGCTTAATGATTCAACATTCAACCCATTCAGCGCGTTTGTTTCAGCTCCTGAATGAAATAGTTAAGGCTGAACCATTAAGACTTGCGATGATGCTGAACTATTAAGCACTGAATGAATCCATTTTTACTTCCCCTACCAATGTGGGACAAGAAGACTAACCATTTAGAGGTCCAACAATAGAGCACTTAATTATTCAGCACTTAACCATTCAGATCCTCTTAACTATTCAGACTTCTTAATGATTTAGCACTTAATCAACCAAACAACTTCTAAAAATATATGTTTAAATAAGGTTCTTACTAAATTAAACTATAGAGATTGGTTAAAAAGTAAATAGTATAATTGAGAAAATGAATTGCGTGGAGTTGACGAACAATTGCAAATTGTATAACGCAACAATTGATTCACCATGGTTGTCTTAGCATAGAACAATGATTGTATAACACAACGGTTGATATATCGCGTCGTATTTAACACAATTTTATTCGCCGCACATCACTAAAGCACGCGACAGGTAAAATACTAGTATTATATATTTACAACAATAGAATATATATATATATATATAAGGTAGGGTTCGTGTAAAAAGTTCACTTTTCCTAAGGAGTGTAAGAAATCTATGTAGGCATTGTGTTTTAAATTTTAGGAGCAATGTTTTATATTCTTTTGGTATTGTGTTATATAGAAAAACAACAAAAGTAAGAATTTAAAACACAATTAAATGTAATCTAAGCATTAAATCTAAAACACCATGCGAATAAAGATAATCAGTGTGTTCTAAAGATAATCAGTGTGATTATATATATGAGTACGTAACTATGTAATATACATATTATTTTTGAAGCAAGTATATTGTTACGTGATTTTGTAACGTTACGTGCTTACGTAACACTAGTTTACTATGTAGTACTACGTAATTCCGGATTTTGAATACCCATTACATGATTTCTATTGAATATGTAATCACGTATCTTGTAACAAAATTTTTAAAAAATTAAGAAAACTATAGCAATAGCCTACTCAAATTTAAGATAACGAAATGCACGTTAACATGTGTAATTTTTTTTAAAGTTATTGACGTGTGAAAAAATTGTTTTGGTCAAAAATTATCAACTAGAAAACAATTTTGTATTCCAAATCAGAAATGTGAGGTAGAGTGCTAAAAGTTTTTGGTATGCCTAAAAATCAGTTATATATTAAGGATGTTACGTTTAGGATATCAAAGGAATACGTTTTGACAACTATGTTCAGGATAACAAAGGAAATGGTTAGGATGGATAGTTGTATCCTCATGATGGAACTGGCTGAAATGAAGTGAAATACTTATACTGAAATGAAATAAAACAATACAAGAACACTCAATATACGAGAAAAACCCTTGATCAATGATGATCATCGGCACAAAACCTCGGGAGGAGTCTAAACCCATGCCTTTGTTGTTAATATTAATCAAAAAGTATAATTAAAACTTTGGAAATGGAATGGACGAGCTACTATGATTACAAATGAGTGTTGTGTGTGTGAGATTATGGAAAGGAAGAGTTGTCAAAGATCAAGTGTCTAAGAAGTGTCTTATGCTCGTCCATCACATCCATATTTATAGTATAAACATTTAACAAAGATCCCTACAAATCCTCTATGCTTGACGTTTTCAGCTCATCGTCTTTATTCTTGAATTAGTTGACAGCCGTTACATAACCGACTTCCGAGATATTCGCCTGATGTTAACTTGGACGGTTACATTTGGACCTCTTCTTCATCAAGGACTTGGTTCATACGATATCCTCTTCTCCTTTGACTTAGAGTAGGTCAATAGAGCCGTTAGAGTAATGTTACAACGCTTGATGTTGTTTAAGTGTACTTGCATTCACATAATTTTAAGATAATTTGTTAGTCCATCCTCAAGATGTATATAGGATAATATACAGTTATATCCTGAATCCTACACAACTTTAGTATCCTGGGGATGTCAAATGGTAAATACAAGTAAATAACATCTTGAGGATTTCACCACCAACAACAATTATGGATGATTTAAAATCATGGGGGAAGTGGGTTTATATCAATTATTGACAGAATTGACTAAAATACCTTTTTTCTGATTTGTTTTCCTTATTGTAACTTCCATTTATTTAAAATATTGTCACCGCATTGATGCTGATCGTTGATCTATAAATCCAACATGCCACATTGTCCCCTACCCTTCGCACGTTAAGAGTGTCTTGTATTTTAACCACCCATATATATGTGTGTGTGTGTGTGTGTGTGTGTGTGTGTGTGTGTGTGTGGATGAGATAATTTGAGAATTCCATTGAGCTGAGAGAACTTGAGAACTCACTTTATAGCAACACACTTATTTTATTGTATAATAAATTTGTGTTTGTAAATTAACCATAATAACATATTGAATAAAATATTAATTTAGTTACATGGGGTTACATGGGTGTAGTCGTTTTGTTACATTGATGTAAAAACGTCGTAAATATGTTTTTTTCATTTTTAACGCAGTTTTAGCCGTTTTTACATCAGTGGGTAAAAAATATTTTAAATCCATATTTTACGTTGGAGTTTTAGAATATTTGTTGAGTTCTCGCAACTTAAGAAAATTTCATATGACCCTGATTATATATATTATTTTGTATTTGGAAGTTTGTGGAATTACAAATTACAAACTATATTATATATAGAATAATTAAAGCATTACATTCTGTCGTTTCCCAAAAGTGGAGGGAATTATAACTTTCTACTTCATCGAGGCAGCCCATAATGGGAAAAAAGGCTATTTTTTATTTTTCCATTTATGATTTTTAAAATACAAAAATAAGCAATAACTGTTGCAATTTTAGAATAAAAAATAAACTTATTGAATCCCATATAGTGAATGCAAAGACGAGCAACATATTTTTTTTTTTTTGAACGGTTAACTTCATAAAAACGGGCAAGACCTTAAAACAAGGACCGCCACAACAAAACAACAAATTACAACATATACATTGGGAAAACCGTCCAATCCTTCCATGAAATATTATCAAACCTACTACGGCTCTTAAGCCATAAAAAAGTAAAAGACTTCACTTCGGCCACCACGTCGACTATCTTTGGAGTTTTGTCTTCAAAAATCTTTTTGTTCCTGGATTTCCAAATAACCCAACATGTGGTCATGACAATACCTCTAGTGATTCGTTTGGCCCATTTCGTCCCCTGCACCCAAGTATGCAGCTTCAGCAGATCGTCTATGTCAAACATGTGAGCCGGATGGATTCTGCACCAATTCCAGACACTGCACCAGACCCCGAGAGCAACATATAATTAAGAATTCCATAAAATAACTATATTATGTGATTATATTTTAACAAAGTGAAAAATATATGATATATGGTTACATATTTATCTAGGTTAGGATTAAATACACATTGAAATAAAAATAGAAAGTCGTAGAAAGGTATCAAACAGACTTCGATTGAACTTATTCATGCTGCATTAGAACCATCTCATCGAATCCTACGATCTTAGTTTTTAGTTTTTCGCTTTTATGGATTTTAAGCTTGTAGTTTTTAAAATTTGCGTTATATCATTGTGTCTTTTATGTAACATTGTGTCTTTTGCTTATTTTCATCATTGTGTCATTATTGCAATTCATTGTGTCTTTTTTCTACAACATTGTGTTATACTTTTTTGCATTGTGTTATATTTTGTGGCTCATTATGTTATATTTCGTGATCTATTGTGTTTTTTGTATCTTTCTCACCCTTCTCATTTTTGTTACACTATGTATGATAAGTTTCTCTCGTTAAAATTAGTTACGTGTTTAGGTGTCTTTTCCTTGTTTGTGAAGGATTCTAGTTATTCCCTAAGTTGGAATTATGTTTTGGTATTGATTGGCATATGGGACCCGTGATGTTCCCATTTTTGGAATTGTGCTCATCAACTATCTCCAATACCTTTTTGTATTATTACCATTATGAAATAATATATAAAGTGCCAACTTAGGGACATATAGCGGGTCCATGAAGACATGAAATGTATATTTTAACAAAGAATATTCTCATATTTTTTTATTACTACTCATTAATTACGCTGAAAATGAAATTAAATAATCATAACTTTAAAGAATTGGAAGGTAATAATGTGACAACTGTCAAAATTCAGGTACTATCCGTACATAATAATAACTATTAAAATAATAGCAAAAAGTGCGTGATAGACTTAATTGGTGATAATTAGAGCCTTTAAAAATGTATTAGCAAAGTTCAAACAATTTAAAGGATTTATTTGGAATTTTAGGAATTTTCGTATCACTATGTTATAAATTACCCGTATTGAACATTGGTGACGACCCGTAATGCTTGGTTTGGCATGGAATAATATTTCCAGGATGAAAATATTATCCAAAATATTATTAAAACCAATAAAGATTATGGTTAATAGTTTTTAAATCGCTTTGGTTTGATTATTGCGCGTTTTAGAGTTTTAACGCGAGTACGAGACCCGGTAGAGTAGGGAAATCTCTAATATAATAAAATTAACTAAAAATGGATATTATTAGTTGGGGAATATTATTATGGGCCAAATGGGTGAAAACCTTAATTATTTGATAAAAAAGGTTTTTATAAAATTGAGATGTGTATGTTTATGTTTATAAAAGTTAAAAAAGAAACATAAACACACCCACACCCCAAACCATAACCACCCCCCATATTATTATTATTATTATCATTATTATTATTATTATTATTATTATTATTGTTAAATATCAATGATTGATATTTATATACTCTCATCCCAACACAAAACACCTACACACACTCTTCCACTCTTACACCATAACCTACACACACTTAAGAGACCATCCACATTCCTCCCTTTTTCTTCTTCTTTGGCCGAAAACCACCACCATCCCACAATCTTTTTTTTGTTAAATCTCTCCAAAAAACAATGGATTATCAAGATATTAAGTGTTTTGGGTGATTTGGAAGCTAAAACCTTCAAAAATCTAGAGATTTTTAGAGAGAGAAACACCAAAACCCACCATTTTTACAATAGTTTACAAATGTATGTTCTTGAACCAAAAACTTATATAAATCTTTGTTATTTTCTGTTTTGATGAAGTTATTCACCAAACAACAATGGGTTTTGCAAATGGTTTTATAAATGAAGAAATGGGAATGAGAAAATGGAAAATGATGGTGTATATATGTATGTATATGTGTGCCGTGAATGTATATATGTGTGTATGTGAGCCGTGTGTGTATGTATGTAGGATATATTGCTTTGATTTTTTTAACATGCAAGAGGGTTTTGAATCTGATGTAAAATGGTATAGGGATGTGATTATTGAAATGTGGCTTGTTTGATTTGTATGTTCAAGTATTGTGCATTGTTTGATGATGTTTTTGAGCTATAAAAGGGTTTGGGATAGGTCTGATTTTGATAATGTTTTGAGGGTTTTGATAAGCTTAAAGTAGTATAAATTAAGTTTAAACAGGATCTACACGCTTGGGAGACCTTGCATTTACGATCAAAACGTATTTTCCGGCTTAAAACGCCAAAATACGAGCTTTTAAAATGGATACTTCAAAACTGATTTAGAACAGGTTTTTATGACTTATTTTAATGTAAAATAAAGTGTTCATAAAATACCTAAGGTAAAAACCTAAGTATAATTGCAAAAGATGCGCAAAAAACGCATGTTTTCGACAAGTTTTACGCGTTTAAAACACTTATTTTTAGGTCTGGTGTAAAACAACTTGTTTAGTGTTAAAATGTGTATAAAAGTCATTATTTAGGGAGTAAAATATGTTTACCATAGTAGCGGACGCTTACAGTGTAAAAATATATGATAAAAGTCGTCGAAATGTGATTTTTGAGGCGCGAAACGGATAAGTTCTGTGGCTGATTTAGAACAACAAATTGGTCCTGTTTTGTGGTTTATATGAAGGTCCTAAGGTCCAAATTAAGTTTATATGATGTTCAAAGTTGACATGAGAAATTGGAAACTTGTCTGATGTGAAAATTACTAGAATATGTCTTATTGCGCGTTCCGATGGTATATTAGTAAGTATTAGAAATTTGGATTAGATCATGTGATGATTGACTCATAAGTTAATTACTTGGGAATTTACCATAAAGCCTGGGCGTTCTATGTGTAATTTGTGTTTACTAAGAATGGCCGCGTTTCGATAAGAACGGCTTTATGTGAAACACGAGTCTTGATTTAGTGACTATGTAAGGCTATGTCTACGTGTATGTATTTGATTATAATGAAATGATAGGTCTACTAGGTTAAGTTATGTGGCGTTTAATATGGAATGATGTATGTGTGCACATATAAATGTGGACCGAAGGGATAGGTGATTTAACGTGACATGTATGTACGTGAGGTCTAAAACTTAACCAATCGTCAAGGTCACCAATGGGTCAATAGGGTAAGGGTTAATGGAAATTAAAATCTTTTTGGTTAATCTAAGTAAAGGAAGTTTGGTGAATAACTTGAATGAACTTAGAATGGTCGCTAAAATAGCCTTATGGATTATAGGGTGTTGTTAAGTAAATGATTGTGGTTTGGACTAGGGAATTTCTTGATTGCTACGCTTGAGGTGTGTTTCACGCCCCCTTTTTAAATGTTTTTGAACGTTTTACAATCGGGGGATTAACATTCTTGTATGATGAGTTAGAATATAATTTGTAGAACATTTGATAGCCTTGGGTAGGTGCACGACGTGTGCGTTGGACGCCTCGTCAGTCCCTTCGGGAGGACACTTCCCTGCATTTCTTAATCATTTGCTCTTGGACTAGAGCCGTAGTTTATGTTAATATATCTGTTGGGTTGACGCCCCCTCTCAGGCAAGTTGGACTACTGGGCCTTATGGGAGAGCATATTCTTAAAAGTTCCTCTAGGACTAGAGGTCAAACCTTGGGAAGAAAAGTTGTGGTTTGATTAAAAGCCTTAGGTTAAAATCATACTTGTTGGACCTAGCTAGTCTACATGGTTCTCAGTTTAGTCTGTACTCGATCATACGTTTTTGAACAAGGAAATATGTTTAGTTGCCTTAAAAACCCGTGAACTCGCCAACATTTTGTTGATATTTTTAAGCATGTTTTTCAGGTACTGATGCCTAGGGGTTTAGCATGCACTACGATGGACATGATGTTGGGACCATAAAACTTTGAAACTATGTTTTATTTTTAAATAATTTGTAAAACAATGATTATGAAATTTTGCTTCACCTTGGTTATGACATGTTTTTAAACTTTCTTGGACTGGAAACTTAAATTTGTTGGACTAGAGAGTGGTTGCAAGATCTCCATACGTATCTTTATGTGATTTGCTAAACTTTGTGGTAAAAACTTCCGTTACCTCATGACTTGCTTTCTGGTGTGTGCTGTCGGAGTGTGATAGAAGTTGGTATCAGAGCGATGGTTATAGATAATTAAAAAACTTTTGGTCTATAATATAACCATGAACACTCTCAAATATTTTGTGAAATATTTTAGGACTTAGTATGCATCATGTAGAGTACCTTAGAAATAGTATTAAGAATAGTTATGTTCTTACGATATACTATTAATTGTGCTTATGTGATTAATTATGTTATGTATACTTATATACTTAATAGGTGCGGATACTGCTTGTCACAGATCATGGTTTCGTCGAACACCTGCTTCACTAGTACCGAGAATGAGCCCCCGCATGCTCCACACATTCCTGAGATAGCGCAGTGGCCCCAGTGGCTAATGAGGATGATGTGTCTAGAGTAGGTTGGTTGGTAGAGCGTGATGATGAGGTAGTAGTTGCACCAGCTGTTGTTAAGCCTGTGATTGATGTACCTGGTAGTGTAGAGCCCTTAGTTGCACCTATTGTTGACCCTGAGCCTGCTGTGGTGGTACCCCCTTGTCGGTGAGCCCACACGCAAGAGACCTCTTGATACTGAAGATTAGTCGACTTATAGGAAGAAGAAGCGTAGGGCAGAGGCTAGACGTTGGGGTTGGTTGCCAGAAATGTTGAGCGAGTGGGCAGAGTTTGAGGGTATACCTCGTGCTTATGAGCGAGGTGAGCCCTTATCAGCTGCCAGTATTCCTATGTTGACAGGTGAGCCAGTAGCGTGTACTGTAGCTACCTTGGCGGCACATGGAGCCCGTACTGACATTAGGATTACTACGCTTCAGGGAAAGTATGTAAGGTTAGATATGAGGGCAGACATTTTACATCATAGGATGGATAGATCGGAGCATAAGTTGGATGGCATGAGTGATAGGTTCGATTCACTTCATGAGTGATTGGTGACTATGGATGGTCAGGTTGGTTCCTTGGATGATAGAGTTGATATTTTGGATGGTAGGATTGCTTCTTTCGAGAGGATTCAGTGATTCATAGTGATGCTCAAGATCAGATGCGATATCGGATTGAGAGGTTAGAGTCTGACTTATTGGTTATGCAGGGAGATTTGTTGGATGCGAAGAAAAAGATTGCTGAGCAAGACATCAAGTTGGAGGAGACTGAAGCTTGCATGGTTGGGTTGGAGTAGCGTTTGGTGGCTGCTGAAGAGAGATATAGTGTGGCTACGGCACTGGCTACGGTTGTGTTGATGTTCATGGCTACTATCCTTCGTGGAGGCAGGACTTTGTGATTTGTTTTATTGTGATGTTGGCCACAGGCATGTTAGGCCCTATATTTTGGTAGTCTAGTAGGACGAACTTGTCATGGTGGCATTTGCTTCACCACTTTTGTTTAGTATGATCTCCAGAAACGATATGTATTTTGGTTATATGATCTTTTGTGAACAATTACAACAAGTTGTCCTGTGATGTACTAAAAAATTATGGTAGTATGTAACTATGGAAGCAAGTTAATCTTGGTTATTATCTTTTTATTCGCATGGCTTTGGTTGTTTTTCTTTTATTTGGTTTGCCAATCGTTAGTGGTATGTGATTTTTTTTAATTATCTTGTTGGTATGAATGTCATTTTGGAATGATCTTAATACGCAACATAATTATTTCTCAAAATCATTAGCTTATTCCTTACGTATATTTTCTTCTAAAATATATAGAAAAGGAATTATGTCACCCATAACGAGAGCGAACGCTGAGGCAGGAGATTTTTCACTTTCTATTTCGCCTGAGCAGTTGGCTAGGATGATAGCTTAGCAAGTAAATTTTGTCCTTGACCAGCGTGATGCCAATGCAGAATTTTGGTAGAAGTAGAGGTGGTGGCGCACAGGCAGTAGCAGTCCACGAGGGCGTGGTACAACCGGAGGTGGATCGGGAGAAAGAATTTGTATTGTAGGTTCATTAGGTAAAGACACTTGAGATTGGTTCTAATGTTTCATGGAGTTGTTACTTTGATCACATATAAAATAATAATTTTGACGCATTCAAATGAAACATGAGACCCAGAGCAAGGTTGCGATTATAAGACGTTTTTGTCTTGTCATCCCCGTACATTTTCTGGAGCTGAAGGTCCATTGGATATTATCAGATGGATCAAGGAAATGGAACGGTCATGATGATCAGTAACTGTTCTATTCCTTAAAGGGTCAGGTATGTTGTATGTTCTTTTCGGGATGGTGCCATTGCATGGTGGAATACGCAAGTTCGAGCGTTGGGGTAAAGATGCTGCGTATGCTCTTTCGTGGAATGAATTGAAGGACATGTTATTGAAGGAATATTGTCCCCGTAGTGAAATACGAAAGATCGAAGCAGAGTTGTGGGCACTTTCCATGGAAGGAGCAGAGGTAAAGGCTTACATGACCAGGTTTAGTGAGTTGGCTAGTTTGGTCCCTCGTTTGGTTACATCGGAGGTTGCTTGTATTGAACAATCTATTTGGGGTTTGGCACCTCAAATCAGAGAAATGGTATCTTCTTCTAAACCAACTACTATGCAAAGCGCTATGTCTTTGGCAAATTCGTTAATTGACGATGCGATTAGAATGGGAACGTTGGTTGAAAAGGGTGAAACTTGGAAGAAGCTAATCGATGTGGTTGAAAGGAGTTCGGAAGAAGAAGCACTGTGGTTTGGTAATAAGAGGAAAAGGTTCGATGGTTCCAAGAAGCAGTCTAGGAGTAAAAGGAATAGGGACCGTGAGTTGAGAAAGTGGTATGCTGTTAACGCTTGTGGAAACAAGAAGGTCGAAGGAATGACACCAAGTTGTCAGAAATGTAACACCCGACGTACTGATTTTTGTAATGTGGTTCCTTGTGAAAGATGTGGCCATTATGGGCATACAACCCCGAAGTGCAGAGCGATACTCTCAGGTGATGTTGGCAAGAGTAAAATCGACCAGGGTTGCTTTGAATGCGGAATGGAAGGAAATTTCAAGAGGAACTGCCCAAGGCTTCATGGGACGGATGAAAGGGGCGGAGCTTTGGAGGTGGGCGCGGGCGCAGCTCGCCAAGATCCTACGGTAGTGACAAGTGCGTTTCTTGTCGATAATCAACTTACAATTATTCTATTTGATACCAGAGCCGATATGAGTTTTATTTCGAATAAGTTTAAATTGTTGTTAGGTTCGAAATCAAAGGAATTAAATAAAAGCTAATCTATAGAGTTAGCAAATAGTAAAGTAGTAGAGGCTCGCGAGGTAATTAGAGATTGTATTTTGCCAATCGATAAATTAGGTGTTTAGTATAGATCTTTTACCCGTAGAACCTAAAAGTTTGATATAGTAGTAGGAATGGATTGGTTATCCAAGAATCTAGCGGAAGTCGTTTGTTATAAGAAATTTGGTCCGTGTTGCAATATCGGACAGTGAGATTTTGGTCATTCGCTGTGAGACAGAGAGGAAGTCATTGAAGCTGGTTAGTGCAGTGAAGGTGCATAAGTTTCCTGCGATAAGGTTACGCGGCATTATAGCTAGTGTTGTTAACATCAAGGCTGAGGGAAAGAAACCTGAGGGGATCCCTATAGTTAGGGAATACCCAGAAGTTTTCCAGGAGAATTGCCCGGTTGGTCACCTTCAAGACAGTTGGAACTTCGAATAGATCTTGTACCCGGTGCCGTACCAGTCGCTAAGTCCCCTTATCGATTAGCACCCTCATAAGTACAAGAGTTTTCGAACCAATTGCAAGAATTATTGGATAAAAGTTTTGTTAGATTAAGTTATGCTTCCCAAAGTTTGAGTGATGAGCACCTGTGTTGTTCATCAAGAAGAAGGACAGAACTTTTAGGATATGTATTGATTATAGGGAGTCGAACAAACTTACTATTAAAAGTCGATACCCATTTCCTAGGATTGATGATTTGTCTGATCAGTTATAAAGATCGAGTTTTTATTCAAAAATTTTTTTTTTGACCTTAGATCTGGTTATCATCGATTGAAGATTTTGGTGGAAGATATTCTAAAGATCGCGTCCTAAATGCGATATGGCTGTTATGAGTTTCTAGTTATGCCGTTTGGTTTGAAGAATGCATCGGTAATGTTTATGGATCTTATGGGTAGGGTTTGTAAACCTTATCTAGACAGGTTCATTATAGTATTCATGAACTATATAGTTAATTATTCATGAACTATAGAGGATCATGATCAACGCTTGAGACTTACTTTGAAGTTGCTGAAAAGCGAGGCCTATACGTCAAGTATTCGATACACCCAGGTTCTGACAAGATGTATAAGGATTTGAAGGAACTTATCACATTGAGAAGTTGACTCGTGTTTGTTTGAAAGAAATCATACCCTGACGTGGCATTCCGATATCGATTATTTCAGATTGAGATAGCCGATTTGTATCAAGGATCTAGCAATCATTGCGCAAAGCCTTAGGAACACGATTGGATATGAGCACCGTTTATCATCTATAGACAGATGGTCAAAAAGAAAGGACTATACAAACGCTTGAAGATTTGTTGTGTGCCGCGCGATTGATTTTGGAGGAAGTTGGGATGCTCATTTTCCGATAGTTGAGTTATCCTACAATAATAGTTATCACTCCAGTATCAACGCTGCACCGTTTGAAGCCATGTATGATAGAAAGTGTCGTTCACCACTCTGTTGGGTAGAGGTGGGTGATAAACACTTAACTAGTCCAGGAATAGTCCAAGAGCCTACGGACAAGATCTATCAGATCAAGGATAGATTAAAAACGGCAGGAGATAGGCAGAAAGGTTATGCGGATAATAGGCGGAAGCCTTTAGAATTCCAAGTTGGAGATGAGGCTATGTTGAAAGTCTCGCCATGCAAAGGTGTAATTAGGTTTGGTAAGAAAGGGTATCGACCTAGATTGGACCATATGAGATCATGGCAAGGGTAGCCTTGGTCGCTTATCGACCTAGATTACTGCAAGAACTTTCTGGAGTCCATGATGTGTTTCACGTTTGTGACTCGAAGAAATGTTTGTCTGATGAGACACTTGTGATACCGGCAGAAGAGGTTAAGATTGATGACAAATTACGTTTTGTCTAGGAACCCGTCGAGGTTACGGACTGGAAGGTCCAGAAATTGAGGCGGAGTAATATCAAGTTAGTCAAGGTCAGATGAAATTCTAAATGTGGACCAGAGTTCACTTGGGAAAAGTAAAAGGAATGAAACTAAAATATCCTCATTTAATTTGGTCCAAACCGAAGTCAGCAATGGCTAGACAAAAATTTCAGGGTCGAAATTTCTTAAACGAGGGGAGACTGTGACAACTGCCAATTCAGGTACTATCCGTACATAATAATAACTATTGAAACAATAGCAAAAAGTGCGTGTTAGACTTAATTGGTGATAATTAGAGTCTTTAGAAATGCATTAGCAAAGTCCAAACAATTTAAAGGATTTATTTGGAATTTTAGGAATTTTCGTATCACTCTGTGATAAATTACCCGTATTGAACATTGTTGACGAACCGTAATACTTGGTTTTTCATGGAATAATATTTCTAGGATGAAAATATTATTAAAACAATAAAGACTATGGTTAATAGTTTTTAAATCGCTTTGGTCTGATTATTGCGCGTTTTTGAGTTTTAACGCGAGTACGAGACCCGGTACAGTAGGCAAACCTCTGATATAATAAAATTAGCTAAAAATGGCTATTTTTAGTTGGGGAATATTATTATGGGCCAAATGGGTGAAAACCTTAATTATTTGATAAATAAGGGTTTTTATAAAATTGAGATGTGTATGTTTATGTTTATAAAAGTAAAAAAAAAATATAAACACACCCACACCCACACCCCAAACCATAACCGCCCCCCCCCCACATAATATTATTATTATTACTAGGTGTATTAATACGCGCGTTGCGCGTTTTTCACATGACGCGTTAATACGGATTTTGGTAACCGACAAAGGCATAGAGACTAACCTTGGACAATGAGAAAATACAAAAGTGGCAGCAGCTACGCGGAGAATACCAGGAATCTCCCACGGTCCGCGGAACATGGTGGAGATGGCGCACGGTAGATGTGGTCGGTGGCCGACTGCGTACGTTAGAGTGAAGCAGCTATCATTTCGTGGTTGTTAAATATATAGATAATAAACGGACAAAAACCAAACCCGTGCGAAATCGGGTAAAAAAACGCATTATGTCGGGGGCCAAAATGAAAAAAAAAACTTAATAAAAAAGTTGGTGGCCAAAACGGGAAAAAAAAACTTAAACAAAAAGTTAAAAAAAAAAAAAAACATTGTGTGCCCAAAATTAGGATAAAAAAACTTAACAAAAAAAATTGATGGTTAAAATGAGAAAAAAATTAACAAAAAAAGAAAAAAAATGTGGCAAAAATAAAAAAAATGAAACTTAACTATTTAAAGTGGAAGATATATTAATATATTCTAATTATTATTATTATTATTATTATTATTATTATTATTGTTAAATATCAATTATTGATATTTATATACTCTCATCCCAACACAAAACACCTACACACTCTTCCACTCTTACACCATAACCTACACACAGTTAAGAGACCATCCACATTCCTCCCTTTTTCTTCTTCTTTGGCCGAAAACCACCACCATTCCACAATCTTTTTTTTTTTGGTAAATCTCTACAAATAAAATGGATTATCAATATATTAGGTGTTTTGGGTGATTTGGAAGCCAAAACCTTAAAAAAATCTAGAGATTTTTAAAGAGAGAAAGACCAAAACCCACCATTTTTACAAGAGTTTACAAATGTATGTTCTTGAACCAAAAACTTATATAAATATTTTGTTATTTTATGTTTTGATGAAGTTATTCACCAAACAACAATGGGTTTTGCAAATGGTTTTATAAAAGAAGAAATGAGAATGAGAAAATGGAAAATGATGGTGTATACATGTATGTATATGTGTGCCGTGAGTGTATATATGTGTGTATGTGAGCCGTGTGTTTGTAGGATACATTGCTTTATTTGTTTGGTGATTATTTGTACTTAGATCCTTTGATTTTGATAACATGCAAGAGGGTTTTGAATATGATGTAAAATGATTTTTGCATGTTTTAGATGGTCTAGTAAAATGGTACAGGAATGTGATTATTGAAATGTGGCTTGTTTGATTTGTATGTTCAAGTATTGTGCATTGTTTGATGATGTTTTTGAGCTATAAAAGGGTTTGGGACAGGTCTTATTTTGATAATGTTTTGAGGGTTTTGAAAATCTTAAGTAGATTAAATTAAGTTTGAATAGGATCTACACGCTTGGGAGACCTTGCATGTACGATCAAAACGTGTTTTCCGGCTTAAAAACGCCAAAATACGAGCTTTTGAAACGGATACTTCAAAACTAATTTAGAACAGGTTTTTATGACTTATTTTTATGTAAAATAAAGTGTTCATAAAAGAATTTAGGTAAAAACATAAGTACAATTGCAAAAGATGCGCAAAAACACATGTTTTCGACAAGTTTTACGCGTTTAAAACACTTATTTTTAGGTCTGATGTAAAACAACTTGTTTAGTGTTAAAATGTGTATAAACGTCATTATTTAGGGTGTAAAATATGTTTACCATAGTAACGGACGCTTACAGTGTAAAACTATGTGATAAAAGTCGCCGAAATGTGATTTTTGAGGTGCGAAACGGATAAGTTCTGTTGCTGATTTAGAAAAGCAAATTGGTCCTGTTTTGTGGTTTATATGCAGGTCCTAAGGTCCAAATTAATTTTATATGAAGTTCATAAGTTGACATGAGAAATTGGAAACGTGTTTGATGTGAAAATTGCTAGAATATGTCTTATTGTGCGTTCCGATGGTATATTAATAAGTATTAGAAATTTGGAATAGATCATGTGATGATTGAATCGTAAGTTGATTACTTGGGAATTTACCATGAAGCCTAGGCGTTCTATGTGTAATTTTTGTTTACTAAGAATGGCCGCGTTTCAATAAGAACGGCTTTATGTGAAACACGAGTCTTGATCTAGTGACTATGTAAGGCAATGTCCTACGTGTATGTATTTGATTATAATGAAATGATAGGTCTACTAGGTCAAGTTATGTGGCGTTTAACATGGAATGATGTATGTGTGAACATATAAATGTAAACCTAAGGGATAGGTGATTTAACGTGACATGTATGCACTTGAGTTCTAAAACTTAACCAATCATCAAGGTCACCAATGGGTCAATAGGGTAAGGATTAATGGAAATTCAAATCTTTTTGGTTAATCTAAGTCAAGGAAGTTTGGTGAATAACTTGAATGGACTTAGAATGGTCGCTAAAATAGCCTTATGGATTATAGGGTGTTGTTAAGTAAAGGATTGTGGTTTGGACTAGGGAATTTCTTGATTGCTACGCTTGAGGGTGAGTTTCACGACCCATTTTTCTTTTTAAATGTTTTTGAACGTTTTACAATCGGGGGATTAACATGCTTGTATGATGAGTAAGACTAGAATTTGTAGAACATTTGATGGCCTTGGGTCGGTGCACAACGTGTGTGTTGGACGCCTCGTCAGTCCCTTTGGGAGGACATTTCCTTGCATTTCTTAATCATTAGCTCTTGGACTAGAGCCGTAGTTTATGTTTGTAGATCTATTGGGTTAACGCCCCTTCTCAGGCAAGTTGGACTACTGGGCCTTATGGGAGAGCATATTCTTAAAAGTTCCTCTAGGACTAGAGGTCAAACCTTGGAAAGAAAAGTTGTGGCTTGATTAAGATCCTTAGGTTAAAATCATACTTGTTAGACCTAGCTAGTCTACATGGTTCTCAGTTTAGTCGGTACTCGATCATAACGTTTTTGAACAAGGAAATTTTTTTAATTGCCTTAAAATCTGTGAACTCGCCAACATTTTTTTTATATTTTTATGGGCAATTACATATTTCCCCTTCCCAAAAAACTAAAAATAACAAATATACCCCTTCTATTATTAAGCACTTCATATCGTTACATGTTTTGATGAATGTAATGATATTAGGGCTTAGTAATGATTATGTAAGAGTGGTAGAACACTCGTTTCAGTGAAATCAAGTTGTAGGATGCATGAAAACATTTTGCATGTTACATGTTCTTGGTGTTCATAACTTATTAAGTTGGAAAGATCGTATGGGATATAAGTTATAGGATGCATGGAATGTGTTGTATGACTTGTTGTGAATATAGTTTAGTAAAAGAATTGGGGTAAAATAGTTATTTTCCAATGTATTTTTAATAGAATGGGTTTGTAACTAATTTATGAAGTTTTGTAGGGGGTATATGTAATTTATGAAGTTTTGTATGGGGGTATATGTAATTTAAATTTGTGTTGGGTATATATGTAATTATAGTTGAAAATAGGGGTATATATATAATTAATCCATATTTTTAAGCATGTTTTTCAGGTACTGATACCAAGGGGTTTTGAGAGTGGGTTTAGCATGCACTACGATGGACATGATGTTGGGACCATAAAACTTTGAAACTATGTTTTATTTTTAAATAATTTGTAAAACAATGATTATGAAATTTCCCTTCACCTTGGTTATGACATGTTTTTAAACTTTCTTGGACCGGAAACTAAAATGTGTTGGACTAGAGGGTGGTTGCAAGATGTCCATATGTATCTTTATGTGATTTGCTAAACTTTGTGGTAACAACTTCCGTTACCTCATGACTTGCTTTCCGCTGTGCGCTGTCGGTGTGTGACAAATAATCCCAGCTTGAAAGTTGTAAATTAGCAGCCTTAAGTTGTCATATATTTTATTCCATTGGACCCAAACTAACGGTGGTTAACTCTGTTAGTTATCTGTTGACGTGGCAGTCCACGTGGCGCATGACATGACACAATCTGTCCAGTTGGCAAAATAAAACAGGGCCCGCATTATTTATTTATGTTTTAAATAAAAAAACAAAGCTAAATTCAAAACTAAAAAAAAAACCCTCTCTCTCCTCTCTTCTTCCTTGACTACCACTAACCCACACCACCCCTCCCGGCAACCACCAATCACACACCTACCACCAACCCACACCACCCCAACGACCACCACCAACCCACACCTGTAACGCCCCAAAAACCCGAATTCTTGTTTATTAGTATGTTTATTTCTGTTCTATTACATGAAATAATTAGCTAGAATGATTAACCTCGTTAAAGAAATGGATGGTTTAACTTCTTGTGAAAGTTTGGTGAATGAATGTTAGAATTCATATAATGGAAGAAATAAAATGTAGTTTATAGTCCATGTTTGATAGGATTCATGTTGAAATTGGTCATGATTGAAGGTCATTATGTATTTAGTTGAATGCATGTATGAGAAGCTTGTATAATGTGCTTAGAATGTTGTACACACACCAACTGTTGACGAAATGCCTAGGTGATGTGTGAAATTGTATGCAAGAGGAAATGTGAGAAACATGTGAGAATTGATGTAATTGTTAGAAAACTAACATGAGGAATATGTTTTTTATGGAATCCATATGCGGATGTAGTTTGATGGTATGATTTGGTAGAACTATGCATTAAGGGATTTTACTCTATACTTGATTGGTATGATGCCTACCATGTGTTGGGTAAGTTATCTAATTGTGATTTAGAAGTTAATTATCTACTAAATGTGAACCATATAAATCACTACTAAGATCTAATGTTGAATTTATGTTATTGGCACATTTTGAATATTAATAAAGTATGTAGACTTGTCCATAAATCTTTTAAAAAGTTCAAGGGTAGGTTATGTCAATTGAAAAACCTTGGTAGTATAAAAGGTATGTGATAAGGTTTTGGTTCATTTCATGCCTCTCCCCCAAAATTTATAAAGAGAAAGAGTGTGTGTGAGAGAGAGAACCATCCAAGTCAAGAAAAATCCCGTTTTTAAGTTTTCAGCCTGTCATAAAGTGTGATTTCCCGAAGATTGCACCGTTGGATCGTTCTAAAATTTTTACAGAAGCTTTAAAACACATAAAAGATCATATCCAACGGTGCGATTTTGATTTAGAGGCCCGGAAGAGGGGTTTTTACTAACCAGAAGATATCAGCTCGAAAATGGGTAATCTGGCCATTGTTTTGCTGTTTCAGCAACAGTGGTGGCTGTTTCAGGTGGTAGAAACTAGTAGGTTTCGTAGATCTCGGCGAGACGGTTCCATGGACTCCTAAATCATCTCAATCGGAGTTCGTTTGGTATGGTTTCGATCTCTACTCGCATTTGTAAGTAATTCACAAACTTAACTTCCATTTATGTATTTGAATTCTTATGTGTATGAAGAATGGTAACAATAAAAGGATAGATAAGTGACTATAATCTTGATGTTAACTCATTGATGGATTTAATTGTTTTGTGTTAACATAATGTCATGAAATTGTTAAGTATGTCAATAATGGGAGAATCACCCAAACGGATCAATTGGGTGAATGGATTAAATGCGTTGGATTAGCCTAAAACTTATGTATATGGGTTAAAAGTAAGATATCATGGATTTGTGGTGAAAATGAGTCATATGTTTTCATTAGACACAAATGGGTGATTGCGGGTCAAATGGGTGGGGTTAACCCAAATTACTAGTATGAGTGGTAAAATGATTATGAACACATATAATGGTATGTGTGAATAATACTTATGTATTAAAGGTGGTGAATGACCCGTTATATGTTCTAATGGTTTGCAAGTTGACTTGTTAAAGTAGGAATAAAAATTACATGGATTGGAAGATAACGGGTCAAACGGATGGAATGGACGACAACACTCACACGGGCAAAGATAAGTGACTTATGAACTAAACTCTAAATTTAGCAAATGCATATTGATGTATAAATGTGGAATTGGAAAATAAGAATGAAATAACAAATTTAGACTATAGTAAGACAAGTGAATAGATGATGTTAGTGAACAAGTATAGTTCACCACACAACAAAGAAGTAAGTTTGGATCTCATCGTTTGAAACTAAAACATGAGAAAATCTAGATGCCCCCAATGCTGGCCTAGGTGAAATTTGAGAGGTAGCACTCTTGAGAATGCAGGTGGAGGTGGTAAAGTAGTATTTCTGGTAGAGGTGGATGAAGGCATGGATGAGGAAACATTTTTCTGGGAAGACGACATAGTTGTCAAGTTTTGTAAAAAAGAAGTAAATGAAAAAAGTTTTTAACAAAGTTTTTTGTTAAAATAGCACCACTTGCCCCACGGTGGGCGCCAAATTGTTTTGGTCAAAAATTATCTAGTAGAAATAATCTTGTATTCCAAATTAGAAATTGTGAGGTAGTGTGCTAAGAATGTGAATTTGCTATTAAAACCAGTTATATTCTGAAAATGTTTGATCAGGATGCAAAAAAGAGTAAATTAGTGATAACTATGCTCGGGATGGCTTAGGTTTGCTTCGGGATGGACAGTTATATCCTCGGGATGGAACTATTTGTAATGAACGAATAAATGAGTAAAACACAAAGAACAACACTCGATATATGAGGAAAGCCCTTGATCAATAGTAGATCGTCGGCATAAAACCTCGAGAGGAGACTAGGCCCCTGCCTTGTTTGTTAATATTAATTTGGTAAAAGAATACAACTTTGGATGAGTATGTGGACGAGTGTACTAAGATTACAATGATTGTGTATGTGTCTAAGTGTTAGTGTGCAGCTATAGTGTAAGCAAGGTGTATGTAAGTGTCCTATACTCGTCCCATACTCCCATTTATATAATACATGAGAATAACTAATGAATCGCGTGAGATCCGCTGTCTAGTTAAAGTCTTCAATGTTGTCTAACAGCTTCTTCAGGTGAACGTTGGAGGTCTTTAATAGAAACTAGTCGGTGGCTGACTATTTCTTCTTGGCTAGTCAATGATTCAGCTGTTTCCTTATTTATCGCCGATATTAAATGTGTATCGGTTACAAGTTTGACTCCATCTTCAATCATAGACCATGAGTTACACTTCTATCATTGATTTCTTCACTTGATAGTTATAATATAGACGTTGCTTTATCATAAAAATCCATATCATTACTTAGTTGTACCTGCAATCATATAAGAAAGCTAATTCATTAGTTCATTCTCAGGATGTGCACATGCTGAATTATAGTTACATCCTGAAGTCAGTAGAGTTCTTCAGAATCCCGAGGATGGTATATTAGGGATGTATGGTAAAATCATCCTTAGGATTTTCACCCACAACACCTAATAGAACAAGGAAAGGATGGAGATCGAGCGAGGAAGCCGATTGTACGGGGTCACGGTCACGTAACCTAATAAAGATGAGTCATATTGAATGTAATAAGAAAGAATAAAAGATGTAACACCTAAATATCTTGTAAATACGGTTTCCAAACATCCGAGAATGTTTTTAAAGTAAGAAATTTTCTAGTTTGTATTTCCGCTGTGTATTTTCTGTTAAAATTGTCTAGGGTGTTATAACACCACCCCAACCACTTGCCAACACCAACACACACACACACACACACACCTTATACTACTACCACCACACTGTCACCTCCATCGACCACCAAATCAAAACCTACATATTAGAATCCCACTTGCAGACGACACTAACCAAAAAACATCCATGCAATACACCTATCGCCGGACTTCATATAAAAAACCCTTTGTTCGTAACCGAAACCCTAGAACATGAATAAACAAAAATGGGCTATAAAATTTGGGGATTATGCGATTACGGTTTCTGATGGTTCGGGTTGTGAAGATGTTGGTGATTTCAGGTGATGGTTGTGAAGATGTTGGTGGTTTCAAGTGGTGGTGGTTGCGAAGATGTTGGTGGTTTCAACCGAAACCCACCACTTGACACTAATTATGACATTGAAACAAAATCATTAGCCACCAATAAGAAGAGAGGGAAAACAGAGGAGATTGAAGAAGAGGAGAGGGAAACAAAGGAGAGAGAGAGTGAGAAAGAGAAGCGAAGAAGAGAGAGAGAGACAGAGAGAGAGAGGGGGAGAGTGTGTGTGTGTGCTTGTGGTGGTGGTGGTGGTGGATATCTGTAACACCCCGAGGTGTTACGGGTCGGGTCATACCCGACCATCTGTTTATAAAATAATAATGAAACGAATTTTATTATTTCAGCCAAACGCTCCCTAATCTGATGATAAACTTGCAGCCAAACACTTTGGTGTAGTTTAATACCCGTTACCGAACACCCGTTTAATCAGCTCTTATCCTCGTTGCCAAACACCCCTTTATTTTATTCCTCTTTATAAACCTTGCCCTCCCCTTTTTGGTCTCTGCATATTATCGAACAAACACACACACTTGTGTGTTTAAGAATGAAAGTAGCCAAGGTTACCGGACAACCACCATCTCCGGCCGCCGCCGCCGCCTTCTCCGGAGGTTCCTTCTCTCCGGTAAGTCCCCATCTATTTCTAATAACACAACCGGTAACCCCCTCCTCCTAATCATCATCAAACCACAACCCTCCTTCGTCTATAATGATAATAATCCGGTAATCCGATTCATGGTTCATAATCAATAACCACCACCATCTCCTATGTTTCTGTTGTAACTACCGAACCAAACATAACCAACCTGTATAATGAAACCCGAGTTTAGGACTATCTAATATATACCGAATTCTATATGTATAAATGTATATATGATATATATCCTAAGTATTACAATCTAACAAGTCCCACGCGTAACACGTATTGATATATATATGACATATAATTATAACAAGAAGTCTAATCAGAAGATTATATTTGCAAACCTGTGAGTATTGTGAAACTCCCCACTTTTACTGTTTTATTAAGTGTTTTGGGGGGAATACATGTCATTTATAATAAAACATAATAATGCTTTACATAATAGAATTTATATAATAAAAGAAGTATAATAGAAAGGGGACATAGAAACAACGAAGGCAGTATTGACCGGTATCCACCATTTCCTTTCATGTCCAAGTAGAGGGCAGGAACCATTTTTGTCCAAGTAGAGGACCAAAACCATTTTTTGTCCAAGTAGAGGACCAAACCATTCTTGTCCAAGTAGAGGACAGGAACCGGTATTTTACCACGAACAGAGTGGTACCATCAATAGGAATGGCACATAATAGAATTGATATAATAGAATTGATATATAATAGAATTGATTTAACAGAATATAAGAGAATATATTTTCCCCTTCAGAAGTTATAATCTGTAAAGCATGTTTTATATAAAGGAATGTTTATAAAAGAATGTTTTATATAAAAGAATTATCAATAAACGAACTGGCCATTCACTTTATAAAATACACGACCTCACCAACTTTATGTTGACAGAAACTATTTTTGGCATGTGTTCAGGTAACCCAACAGATATGATGATGTGGATCCTGGGAAAGTAAAGCTGTTATTATCCGAATCCGCTGCGTAGCTCTGGTAACCCGACCCGACGACCCAGCTCCGACAGTCAGGGTCATTACAATATCGTCGGAGATGGCGGTGGTTGACGGTGGTGGCAGGTGGTTGTGGTTGTGGTGAAGATGTGAAAGAGAGGTGTGTGTGTGTGTGTGTGTATATATATATATATATACAATGTTTTTTATTACAGTAAATTGCCAAGTTCGTCCTAAGGTTTGATCAAATTTGCTTGATCCATCCAAAACAAGAATTTTTATCACCTGGACCCTTCAGGTTTCTGTTTGGCTGCCAAATCCATCCAAAACGTAAACCCAATTAACTTAGTCATTTAAATAAGGGCTAAAATGTCATTTTGCTTGTTAAATGAAGGGAAATTTAGTAAATTTACCATATTTAATTTACTATATATAATTTATTTTTATTTTTTAAATACAGTGGGACCCACCACCCACCTCCTTCTTCACCTTTCACCCAACTCCTTCTTCACCTTTCACCCAACTCCTTCACCTTTCATCACCACCACTAACCACCATCTCATCCACCTTCCACCACCGTCATGTACTCATTCACACATTTCTCTACACCAATCTACAGATTCCATGTCTAATTCACGTTCGAATGATGCACTACGACCAACGCCTAAAGGTATTAGCCTCGTTAACATTGTCCATTTAGTAGAGTGGCTGATTCCATGTCTAATTCACAACCATTCACAACACCAACATCACCAACATCGTCATCATCCTTGTCGTCTTCAATAGAGTGGCCGATTAGAAAGGGTCTAGGATGAACCCTAATTTTTTTTTTCTCTTGAAATACATATGAACCAGGGTTTAGTGTGTTATAATTTGGCGGAAAATGGAGAGGGTAGGGTTTAATGGTGCAGGGTTTCTGATGGTGAGCAGTGGTGTAGAAGTGGGGCTGTTGTTTTGTTCTTACGGTGGTGTTGGTATGGTGTAGGAGTTCAGAAGAAAATTATGGGTTTGGGTTTCAGCGACCTCCATCCTCCACCGTCTAAACAACCGGCCGCCTCCATCCCCTCCTACCCACTAACCTCCACCTCTGCCTACCTCCGACTGCCTCCTTCCCCTCCTGAAACAGACCCTCCGACCGCCTCCTGAAACCCCACCTCTAAAACCCCAACTCCGCCTACCTAGACGAAACCTCCCCTCCGAACCCCACCTCTGAAACGCCACCTCCGCCTACCTCCTCTCCGGCCGCCTCCTTTCCCTCTTGAAACCCAACATTAACGCGAAAACCCAAAGTTGACTTGGAAACCCAATATAACCGGAAACATAATAGAGCCTTTCCATGACCTTGTTAATTAGAGAGAGAGAGAGAGCATGAGAGCGGAAGGGATAGAGACAGAGATTAATGAAGACTGATGAAGATCTGATTGAATTTGAGTGGAGCTGTCTGGATCTAGAGAGAGTGAGAGAGAAGAAGATGCAGTGGTGGAGATGTTGGTGGAGTTTTTATATATATATTTTGCATTATTTTAATTTAAATATAAGAAAAGTGAAAATACGTATAAAAAAAGGTAACTGGACAAAAATGTCCCTCACATTAACGAAAAAAAACAAACTGAGTTAGCAAATTGGATGGAAATGGCAACAAATGATAATTGCATTTCAATTTCTCAAAGTTAGGATTATTTAATTTCATTTCCCCTTAATTATATAGTTACTGTACACTAGTATTTAACAAGTTATGCTTTTCTTACTTTTGTATAAATAGAAAAAGATAATTTTCTTTACAAATTTCTACCAAATGTGTAAGTACACGCATAAATATATAACTAAAATAATTTTTTCATATGCTTAGAAAACTTTTTATAAGAAATTTATAAAGTCATTTGTATTATATCTCAAAATATGTGTAAAATGCGGGCAAAAGAAGAAAACAACGGTGAGAGTTTATGAGAATATTAAGGTTTTATTTTCTTTTAATAGTAATGATAAAATAATTATTTCACGTTTGTTTAACAAGCATGTCTATAGTGTTAAAAAATTGAGTTACAATATGATAACAATTGAGACCAAATGTATAGCTTTTTTAAGGAAAAAAAATCAAATGCGCGTTTCTCTTTTATTTTACTAGTTGATTACCTGACGTGTCCTGATTATAACATATAAAACATGTATAACTAGTCTCATAATAGGGCAGAATTGAGGCTTAAATTACTGATTTTGGCTACTTAATCGCTCCTATTTGTATGTTTCAGGAAATTAGAGCTCCACACCGAAAAGAAGTAATTTCAGGTAAGAACAGCTAAAAACGGAGATTCCCGAGGATACGAGACTCGGAGCATGTTCCCTGTATGTGTAAAGACCTTTTCGGGACTTAAACGATAATAAAATCAGTCCGAGAAGACAAAGCAGCAAAACTCGGGAAGGAATTGAAGACTTTGAAGCTCTACCAGATGCAACAAGGCCGTGCTTACAACCGTGCACGGCCGTGCAACTGTCCGAGGAAGAAAAGTCAACATTTCCAAGTCACCGGAAGGCAAAAAGTCAACTTAACAACCTGCACAGGGCGTGGACACCCTTGTGCACGATCGTGCACCTTGAAACGTGCTCCCCAAGGCATCAACCGACAAAGTCTGAAAGTTTTATAACCCGCATGAGCGTGCCAAACCTTGGAACGCACGTGCAAAGGTCTACACCAGACAGATTCTGCTTGAAAGTACTCTACAACAAGTACCAGTTGTCGTGCATGGGTGTGCCAACCTTGTGCACGACCCTAGCAAAGCCTGATTTGCCTATAAATAGCAAGCTCACCTCAACCATTTGGCATCCCTTCTTGTGCCTTCTTGGGGCCGACTTCTAAGCTTCTTCCAGAGATCTTGGGGTCTTGTGGGAGGCCTTAGGGCCCTCCTAACATCCCACCAAGGCTAGGCCTCGTCCTACCTTGATTATCTTGCCCAAGAAGAGGATCGTAGAGTAGTTCACGTAATAAAACATCGAGGGTCTTGAAGATGATAGATACATAGCATTAGGAGATGGAGAGCTTGTCTATGAGCAGCCATGTTCTTGTGTTGATCATTCGATATGGTTGTATCTTTCTATTATTCTTGAACCCACTTCGATATGTAGACTTTTATTAGTAGTAGTAGTAGTAGTAGTTTATCTTTAGTTATTTGTTGTATTATCTTCTTCTAATCCTTGTTTGTTTATCTTATGACAGGTTCAAATGGTGATTAACTTATAAACCTAAAATCAACCTTAACTTAATTAATAAACTATCAAGAGGTATAATCAGCTTCTGGTAGTCCCGAGCTAGATCCAAGGCGAGGAAACCGGTAGTGAGACAGATCCTTCGGGCTTCTGATATCCTAACCGGATTCTAAGCAACGGCTTCTGAAGTGGACCAGATCTGAGTGACACATTTCTGGTACTTACCAGATGAACGAGTGGTTTTCTTGGCAAAGGGCAGATTCCCTACGGGTGCACTAGTGATCGTCGGATTGCACACCTTTAGGATTATGTTCCATCTTTGTTAAGGATTTCATTCATCTCGGGAGGTTATGGGTTGGGTTAATTAAGTCAGTAATCACCAAACCAACTTTATATTTACCAGGCCTATAAATATTTAAAGTGTCACTTAAGATAAATAAAACAAGAATTCTATATCTAGGTCTCGTTAGTACAAATCTGTTAACCATTGGGGATGCTTGTCTTCTCAAGGAGTCAACACTTCAAGATCACTCTTTTCCTCCTCACAAATAATTAATCTTAACTATTAACTGTAATAATAAATTTAACAACTTATACGGAGGGTCCCGAGATGTGCATATTTGATAACTTTACTGTTTTATCTTTTTCTTTTATCAAACACAAAACCTTTTTAAAACCATTTTTTTTATTAAAGAACCCCTTAGTTTTATTTTTCTTTTAAAAACCCGATCAGCTAAATGATGAAACTTGAAGTAGGGGAAAGTGTGAACTCTGGAATACGATACTCGATACTTACCCTAGAAAACTATACTATACACGTCAGGTTCTCTGCCTATGTGTTGGTTTTAGTTTCTAAAGTAAATATCGTTTACTTTATAAATTTAAAACTTGTTAAAAACGGTTTAGTAAAAATCAGTCGTTTTCCCCAAAACCAAAGTTTTGGATTTAAAACATCAAGTTTTTGGCACCAGGGAAATGACATTTTTATTAATTACTAAAACCATACGCATCAAATTTTTGGCGCCGTTGCCGGGGAACACAAAAAATTTCCAAAGAAAAACCTAAGTCACTTAGCTGATCGGTTTATTTTTCTTTTTCATTTTATTTCAACTTTATTTTCCTTTTTATTTTTATTTTTCTTTTTCATTTTTATTTCTTCTTTGTTTTCGATAAATGCGGTTGTTTTAGCCTCATTTGCAGGTTTCCTTTAAGACTCGCGACCTTGGAGAATTCCCGTGAAGAACGTCAAGATGATCAAGTTTATCAACTTTTATTTTGGAGGATTTTTTATTTCTGATTTCTTTTCGTTTAGAAGAGGGTTCTCATACCGTGAAGATCGGTAGGTAAGTTTAGTTAAATGCTGAAAATGAGCTGGGTGAGGTTTTTCAAAAAAAAAAAAATTAACTTAAAATGCTTTCGAGGCTTGAAATTGAGTTTTAAAATTTAAGAAGATGCTTCCCGAATTTTAAAACCATACTATGGAAAACCGTTTAAAAATTTAAAAACGCAATCTCCACCCATAAAACCGCCATTTTCTGTCATTTTTCTATTACAAGCTCCCATCTTCACTCTAAGGTATGTATAAAACTTTCCTAAACAACTTTCTTTTTTCTTTCTCGTTGTTGAAGTTGCTTTACATGCACGTGAGTTGCATGTTTGGAACGTGTTTAATCTATGATTAGACATATTCCACCCCGCTAGTGTTTCGGCACTAGTATTCTATCCCTAGTTTTAGTATTTTATCTATTTAGTTTACTTTTATTCTAGTTTTTAGGACAAGTTGAGGAGAGCTTGCTAGGATGAGGCGGAATCTTTGGCGAACTTGCAAGGCGACTGTAGGTGTCGACCACACGCGGTGGATTCGCCACTATCAGGGGAGTATTAGTTTCTCTTGCCTTCTTTTTTTTTCCATTTCTATACTTTAAATTTCTGCAAAATTTTAAGTGTGGTGTGGAACGTTATTGCTGCTTATTTTTTTTTACCTCTAGCGGGTCATTTTATTATTGTTTATGGGCCATCTATTACCCTCTTAGCCACTTAATACCTGTGGCGCCACTCAAAGTCATTTAGGGCAAATTAGTAAAGTTTATTAGACTTATCCGTATGGAAGCTATTAGGCATCCCGCCAAACGGTTCACACCAAAGGATAGTCGAAATATGACAAATTTTTTAAATCCAAAAAAGCCCACTTAATATATATATAAATAAAAAAGGAAAAATAGGTTGCATGGCAAGTAGAAAACACCCCGGAAATTATGCTTAAAATCTATACCTTATCCTACCCGCTTGTCCGTGAGAGTTTCTTGAGCCTTATTAAGCACCACACTTATATACATATCATATATTGCTTGTTTCTTTTCTTGAGAGATTTCCGACCTTAGTCCTACACGGTTAGAACTTGTGTGACTTATACATTTCGAGACCGTACGCAAGGTGAAAGGGTGTGAAGATGATCAAGGCACCTAGGATACACCCATTCCATTTTCATTAGCCTATCACATACATACCCCTCACCTAGTTACCCATCTTGAGCCTTAGCCTTTTTCGTTTCTTCCATCACATCAAGCCCCTGTCATGTATTGGCGAAGGAAGCTGGTTGAAGGCGATCGGGACACTCTTGGGCAGTCTTGGAATGAAAAGAACAAAACAGACGTCACAGTTTCCACCGAGGAAGTTTGACAAAAGAAGAAAAGATAGCCATGAAGAGTCACCACACCAAAGAATAAGCTTCACTATGCAAAAAAAAAAAAAAAAGTTTAAGAAATAAGTCAGCAAAAAGCTCCACAATAAAAGGGCTTAGAGAAAACAACTTTGAAGATTGATTTCTAGGACATTCCTAGCGAGGATTATTAGGTGGAAAACCAAACAGTCGCAAGTAGGGACGTCAGAGCAATTAACCTTCCGGGGAGGAGTTTCACAAGCCCACTATCCAGAGCTCGACATCTTCCCATCATGCCTCAGCCGCTACCCGAACCAAACATGACAGTAGACACCCATCCTTACCATTTTATCACTTTACCATCTTCACCCGATAAAAGACCTTGTGATTTACATTTCTGGCCCATATTCAGCGGTGGAGATTTGATTTATATACAAGCCTATGACTTGTGTCGGTTTTGGTTCGGACTTGAGTGTTCACCCCCAAAAACTCACCCAAAAAGATAAACTCGAGTGTTGAGTGAACCTTGTGAGCAGGTATAGGTTTGAGCCTAATGTAGGGGTTAAGTAAGCGTGTCATGCCGTTTTTAATTTTCCATAATAAAATAAAACAAGTGGCTTGAGGATTTGTATATCTTGTTATTTGCCTTAGGTAAACTTTTGTTTGGTTGCTTGAGGACAAGCAACAGTCTAAGTGTGGGGTGATATGATGTGTCCTGATTATAACATATAAAACATGCATAATTAGTCTCATAATAGGGCAGAATTGAGGCTTAAATTATTGCTTTTGCCTACTTAATCGTTCCTATTTGTATGTTTCAGGAAATTGGAGCTCCACACCGAAAACAAGTGATTTTCGGATAAGAACAGCTAAAATACTAAGATTCCTGAGGATACGAGACTCGCAGCATGTTCCCTGTATGTGTAAATTCCTTTTCAGGGCTTAAACGGTGATAAAATCAGTCCGGTAAGACAAAGCAGCAAAACTCGGGAAGGATTTGAAGACATTGAAGCTCTACCAGATGCAGCACGACCGTGCAACTGTCCCGGGTCAACAAGTCAACATTTCCAAGTCAACGGAAGACAAAAAGTCAACTTTACCAACCTGCACGGGCGTGAACACCCTTGTGCACGGCCGTGCACCTCGAAACGTGCTCCTTAAGGCATCAGCCGACAAAGTCTGAAAGTTTTCTGACCCGCACGGGCGTGCCAAACTTTGGCACGGCCGTGCACAGGTCTGCACCCGACAGATTCTGCTCGAAAGTACTCTGTAACAAGTACCACTTGTTGTACACGGGCATGCCCACCTTGTGCACGACCGTGCAAGGCCTAATTTGCCTATAAATAGCAAGCTCACCTCAACCATTTGGCATCCCTTCTTGTGCCTTCTTGGGGCCAACTTCCAAGCTTCTTCCAGAGATCTTGGGGTCTTGTGGGAGGCCTTAGGGCCCTCCTAACATCCCACCAAGGCTAGGCCTCGTCCTACCTTGATTATCTTGGCCAAGAAGAAGATCCTATAGTTCACACAATAAAACATCGAGGGTCTCGAAGATGATAGATACATAGCATTAGGAGATGGAGAGCTTGCCTATGAGCAGCCATGTTCTTGTGTTGATCATTCGATGTGGTTGTATCTTTCTATTATTTATGAACCCACTTCGATATGTAGACTTTCATTATTATTAGTAGTAGTTTATCTTTAGTTATTTGTTGTGTTATCTTCTTCTAATCCTTGTTTGTTTATCTTGTGACAGGTTCAAATGGTGATTAACTTAATAAACCTAAAATCAACTTTAACTTAATTAATAAACTATCAAGAGGTATAATCAGCTTCTGGTAGTCCCGAGCTAGATCAAAGGCAAGGAAACCGGTAGTGAGACAGATCCTTCAGGCTTCTGATATCCGAACCAGATTCTAAGCAACGACTTCTAAAGTGGACCAGATCTGAGTGACACATTTCTGGTACTTACGAGATGAACGAGTGATTTTCTTGGCAAAGGGCGGATTCCCTTCGGGTGCACTAGTGATCTTCGGATTGCACACCTTTAGGATTATGTTCCACCTTTGTTAAGGATTTCATTCATCTCAGGAGGTTATGGGTTGGGTTAATTGAGTCACTAATCAATAAACCAACTTTATAATTACCTGGCCTATAAATATTTAATGTGTCACTTAAGATAAATAAAACAAGGATTCTATATCTTGGTCTCGTTAGTACAAATCCGTTAACCATTGGGGATACTTGTCTTCTGAGCCGACTATAAGAGAGATCCTTCGGTCTTCATGATCGTTAACCTACTTAGGGGATACGCTGTTGGCAAAGCTGGCTATAAGGGAGATCCTTCGGTTAGGAAAGCGAGAGCTAAGGGAGGTGTATGGTGTTCCTGGTCGGAAGTGAAGCCTCCAATACAAGAGAAGATAAGTTTGAGGATCAGAGACTTGACCGCGGTTAGGGAAGCCTGCTATATGCAAGGCTCGAGCGAAGTACCTTCATGCGGACGCGCATTTGGAGGTTTTGCATTCTACTCAGTAGTGGCCCCATTTCTCTATCAAGGAGTCGACACTTCAAGATCACTCTTTTCCTCCTCACAAATAATTAATCTTAACTATTAACTGTAATAATAAATTTAACTACTTATACAAAGGGTCCCCAGATGTGCATATTTGATAACTCTACTATTTTATCTTTTTCTTTTATCAAACCCAAAAGCTTTTTAAAACCATTTTTTATATTAAAGAACCCCTCCGTTTTATTTTTCTTTTAAAAACCCGATCAAATAAATGATGAAAGGTTAAGTAGAGGAAATTGTGAACTCTGGAATACATACTCGATACTTACCCTAGCAGACTATACTATACACGTCAGGTTCTCTGCCTATGTGTTGGTTTTAGTTTCTAAAGTAAATATCGTTTACTTTATAAATTTAAAACTTGTTAAAAATGGTTTAGTAAAAATCAGTCGTTTTCCCCAAAACCAAAGTTTTGGATTTAAAACATCAAGTTTTTGGCACCGGGAAATGACATCTTTATTTATTACTAAAACTATACGCATCATTACCCCAGAAAGGTCCCGGAGTTGAAAAAGTTTATATAACTTAATAAAAATTGATAAAAGAAGAAAACTCAAATCACGAATTGTTATCACAACTATAACAACAATTATCTACAATCAGAACAAAGAAATATAAACCATTTCGACTGTTACCGTATCCCCTAACCGCCTAAGATGGTGCAATCTCAATTATATTGGTCCCCTATGGATTTGATTCCTATATTAGCCACTAATAATTACAATAGAATACCACTACATAAACTAAAGTAAGGACATAAACTTAAATCTAAAACAAAACTCAAATCACGAAATGTCACCACAACTATAACATCAATTATCTACAATCTGAACAAAGAAATATAAACCATTTCGACTGTTACCATAATGTCTAACTGCCTAATACGCTACCAATAACACCTTCTGTATCTCTTTTATAAAAAAACAAAGTTAAACTTACGGACCACAACTTCTCTTTCTTCTATCATTTTCTGCTTGTTGTGACTTAAACAAAGTAGTCCCAAACTAATAAAAACATATACAAACTAATAATTCCATATCATATATCTGAAAAAAGTAATCTACGTTCTAATTCCATCGAGATTCCATTCCATTATGTTAGACGAACACACCTAAATTCCAAATTAAATTACAATCCCTGCGCGATTCCAATTCCATTATAGAGCTTATTTAAGTCTAAATTTGCTTAAATGACACCTAATTCCTACCAACACTTCCTAAAATCATCCATCCTTATCAATTACACTATCACCAAATATAAGCTATGAATTACATACCATATATCTGGATTTGACCACTATCGACCGCCTACCGATTAATTAGCTCATTAGTTGAAAATTACTCGGTGAACCTCCGACTAAACATTAATCATAAACCCTAAAATACTATGGCAAACAATGGCCAAAAAAAACATTACAGGGATCACAAGAGCACAATCTTTCAATGGTTCATAATTTGGGGGAGTTAAATAAGAGAAAATAGAGCATACAGTTCAACTTCTGAGTAACAATTTTGCTTCTTTTCTCGTACTTCAGTGTTCTGAATACATCCACGAGTATTTATAATCAGGAATTAAACATACCCAGATGAGAATAAAGAAGAATTTGCTTATTCAATCAATAACAAAAATCTTTAAAAAAACCTACAGAGATTGGGCGGCGAGATGACTTAGAAAGAACTTGAACAGAGCATATAATGGTTAGACATATGAAAAATGCTTGGATTTTATAAATACTGGCCATTGTATTGATTGATCGATGATTGAAGAATTTTGGTTGCTTTGCAGTTCTTTCTCCTTCGGCTAATTCGATAAATATGTCTTATATAACCTGATTAAAACTCCAATAAAACATACTTACAATCTCTCAAATCTGAAGATGACACCGATTGAAGATGACGGTGCTTGAAGATGATGATATTAAGACGACGCTCTCAACACAGAAGAGAATAAAGAAGAAGAATAATAAAGAGGGGTTATGGAGAAAAGATGGAAGACAGATCGGAGAGAGAGGAGGATAAAGAAGAAGAATAATATAGAGGGGTTATGGAAGAAAGATGGAAGAGAGAGAATGATGGAAGAGATAACAATAAAGAAGTAAGGTTTTAATTTTTTATTATTTAATATAATAAAAACGAAAAATTTAAAAAAACATTCACCTCATTATGCCATGTGGCACATTCAAGGGAGGGTTGAGGCCAGCATTGAATGCCACGTCAGCAAACATCGATTCTTTTATATATATTTATAGATTTTTTTGATTTTATCAGCGCGCAAGTTACTCAGTTACATAATGTTCTTAGGTTTAATAAATTTTAATAATCCAAACTCTGACTAATTTGCCAACAATAATCTCACCAGCTAGTCTCAATTTTCAAGCTATTTTCCTTCACTGAGCATTTTCTAACTAGGGTCTAACCCATTTAGTTTTTTTTGTTGACATGGCAACTTATGTGGTAGAAAACTTCGTTATTTGCTGGCGTCGTTGTCATGTGGCACCATCGCCACCACCACCACTAGCCGCCACCACCATCACCACACCACCTCAAACCACCATATTTCAACACCGTCTTGTCCTTCACTAACTCAAACTTCTTCGATTGACCTAAACTCCCCAACAAATCATTAAAATCACCCTTTGTTGACTTTATTTAAGAAGTGAAGCTGTCATCAATACAAAAACCGTAACCCTAACCATCGTCACTATATTCGTCCCCAACCCTAACCCTATCGATCTTTTCTATATTCACCAAGATTTGTTATCTGCATCACTACCATGTCGTATACACACATCATTCAACTCCAACAACAATCATCATCACAACAATCAAATATCCACACCTTCCTAATCAATGGACAATATTGATTATGATTCGAATTTTAAGAATCCAACACCTAAAAATAATAATGGAGTTAAAAGAAAATATGTTGGTTCGAGTTTGTTGATGTTGATAACTCGGTTTATGATGATGATGACATTTTTGATTGACTGCCAAGGGATAAAGAGTAAGTCGTTGTATTTTGGTCCAGGGAGATATGATGATGATGTTTGGAGGTTAGGTTGATCGGGGAAGGTGGTGAAGGTGGATGTGGTGATGGTGGTTTATGGTGGTGGAGAGGATGATGGTGCCACATAACAGCCACATTAGCAAATAACTATGTTTTTTTGTCACATAAGCTGCCACATCAGCAAAAAAATAACTAGCTTAGACCTCAGTTAGAAATTGTTCGGTGGAGGAAAATAGTTTTAAAGTTGGGACTGACATGGGGAATTACTTACATTGAAATTATTGTCGACCAATTAGTCAAAATTTGGATTGTTAATATCCAATATCCATGTTCTTAAAATTTTAAAGTTTCAGCTAAAATATATTACTTTCAGTTGTATTAGTTATAACTCTATTTTTTTTAATTAATGTGACTAGAAACAAGGTTACAAAAAATCACGGGCCTTACCATGAGATGAAATTTTGTGGTAATAAAAAAGGACAACCTTTCCCTTGAGTATGCTATGTAACATGTCATGTCATTGTTGATTTAAAATAAAAAAAATTGTTTCTCTCTCATGTGCATGACACATGCACTTTCCTCATCTTTTTCAAACACTAGTAACTTTTTAAATGACATTGTTTTGGAAAAACAATTACACCAAATTAACGAGCATATTATTATCTTTCCAACGAGTACCATAATACTATACAAAAAACGAAAAAAGAAAACGACTTTTTATGTGGTGATTATTGAAATAGATACTTAAATTAGGAATTGCAAAAATACCCGAACCCGATGGGAAAACCCGATATCCAAAACATACGGGATGGGTGTGGGGTCGGGTAACCGGGTATGGGTTCGGGTATGGGATTTGTTTGAATATCTGGGACGGGTATGGGATTTGATGTTGTCCCCGATTACCCGCCCCGATTACCCGATTATGTATGCCCGTTTACCCGCCCATATTACCCGGTTATGTATACCCGTTTACCCGCCCCGATTATCCGATTATATATATTCCCACTTACCAGTTAACATACCCTCTATGTAATTGATATTACAGTAATATATATTATTGCATCCCTGTTTATAAGTTTAGTATTAATTTTTCCTGTTCATTCTACGATGGTATCTTCTTGATTTGAATACCTGTTTATAAGTTTATTATTAATTTTTCCTTTTGGAATATAGACATTCTGCTTTGCTTCTTTTGACTTTGTATTGGTTAAATGACTGGATTCTAATTGGTGGTAGTAGCCTAGGAATTTTATAAATTCCTACTTTTGTATTGGTTTAAACTCAACATACATCCATTTTTACTCGATATACCTGATGGTTATCCCGATACCTGAAACCCATAAGAATACCCGAAACCCGCGGGTATGCCCGATACCTGACGGGTAATTACCCGTCCCGTACCCGATGGGTTTTGGGTAGGGTATGGGACAAGTTTTTGTAACCGGGTATGGGGTTGGGATTAGCCATACCCGACCCATACCCATCCCATTGCCATCCCTAACTTAAATTACGTATGAGTGAAGAAAACAGTCGGGAAACATGAAAAAATGATTGATTGTGTATCCATAATAAAAATTGAACATGTATGTCATTCTTTAACAAATGTTCACTTTACATATTAAAATCACCTATCATCATTATGACATATCATTTGATACCAAATTCTTTACAATTTTTTTTTCTAAAAGAACGACCTATTACTTTTATAGTACACATATTTTGTCACATCATATTGGATTTGTCTATCCCGAGACGCTCCCGGGGATAACCTGGTTTTGAGATATAAGACCACAGGGTGTGGTGCCGGCATGAGGTTCGGCAAGGGCCGGCAGCCTCGGCAAACACCCCCCACGGGGAGGCAACGGTAAGACAGGCAGCCCTTCGCCGGGCATGCCGTGTCATTTTTTGAACGTTGGGGCAATAAAGACGTTGGGCAACGGTCCAATTTAAAAAAAAAACGTTTTTTTAATTTAAATACACCAAACCACACCAATTTCATTCACATTTTTATAAAAACTCTCTCAAACTCTCTCAATATATTTATACAATACCATTCATTATAAAAATTCCAAACCCTCAAACAACAATGTCATAATCATCTTCTTCATCGTTTTCGTCTTCTTCGGGTTCATATTCTACAAACGAAGTGGTAAATTTTGTTATAAACATCGTAGCGGAAGCGGCACAGATCATTGCCGAGGAGGAAGGAGATGAAGTCGACTCGATACCGCGAACTAGGCAAGCGGCTATAAACAGACACCGAGAAAATACGTTTTATATTTTTTTTAGTCTATTTATGTGTATTATATATATTTATGTTTTTTAAGATTGTAGTTGTTTATTCCATTTAAATTTTTAAAGATTGTAGTTGTTTATTGTGTTTGTATTTGTTAAAATATGTGTAGGTGCCCATGATAGATTGGTAGTCGATTATTTTGCCGACGCACCCTTGTACTCGTCAGCCATATTTAGGCTTAGGTTCCGAATGACTAGAAGATTGTTCTTACGTATAGCCGATGACGTGGCGAATTTTCACCCATTTTTTACCTTACGATATGATGCTAGAAAGAAAAGGGGGGTTAACCACTATACAAAAATGCACAGCGGCACTTCGGCAACTAGCGTACAGACTGCGGCGGATGCGTGGGACGAGTATTTAAAGATGTCGGAAAGAACTGCACGAGAATGTATGTACAAGTTTAGCAAGCGTGTGGTTAAGCTTTACAACAAGAAATATTTGCGAAAACCAAACTCTAGTGAGGTCCAACAATTGTATCAGTTCCACCAACAAAGACATGGTTTTCCAGGAATGGAAGCATGGATTACATGCATTGGCCTTGGAAAAATTGCCCAACTGCATGGCGAGGAATGTTCACACGAGGGGATCATGGGCATCCAACAATAATCTTGGAGTCTGTGTGTTCACAAGATCTATGGGTTTGGCACACTTTCTTTGGCATTCCTGGTTCGAACAACGACATTAATGTCATTAACCAATCAGAGTTGTTTGACGATGTCATAAAAGGAACCGGTCCGGATACCAGGTTTACAGTATCGGGGGTGGAATACAGGCGCAGGTATTATCTTGCTAATGGGATCTACCCACCTTACACTACGATCGTTAAAACTATTCACCACCCGCACGACGAAAAAAGAAAGAAATATGCTAAGTTTCAAGAGGCGGCAAGAAAGGACGTTGAATGGTTATTTGGGGTTCTACAACCAAGATGGCACATTATTGCACACCCGGCACGTATGTTCACCCCAAAAAAGTTGCGTTACTGTATGTATGCTTGTATCTTGTTGCATAACATGATACTCGAATACGAAGGGTTGACCATCTGCGAGTATGACGAGAATGACCCGCCGGATAATACTGTGCCTGTTGACCCACATCAACAAGATTTAAACGAGTTCACGGATAAAAATCTTCAAGCGGACTTGGTTGAATATATTTGAAACCACGGAAAAGAGTAGATTATTTGTAATTTTTTTTATGTCAAATTGTTTAATTTAATTTTAGTTGTGTTTTTTGTAGTAATATTTATAATGTAATATTAACTTTTTAATATTAATATTAGAATATTAACTTTTTAATGTAATATTAATTTTAGAATTTAATTAATTAAAATAAATATTAAAGGATGATGGGTCTCCTCCACACCTTTGGACTATCATCCTGTTGATGCTCCTATCCCACGCTGATGTGGCAGCTGAGGTGGAGGCCCATCATGAGGATGTCACCCCTCTCCACACCCTATAGTCTAAGTTTAAGCTACTTAAAAACTCGACGAATTTAAAAACTGTCATCTTATTGCCTAATGCGACACCTTATGTTATAAATTAATTTCACACGAATACTTGATTCCTTTAAACACATCCCGAACTCTGGTAACGAAAATAAAACAAAATATATAATACGTTTTTTTTTATATCAACTCACTTTATGTGTGTGACCGTATTGCTTCACGTGTTACACATCGTATCTTTTGTCTTGAGGATAAAAGTAATCTAAACTTATCATTTTATCAAAACACATATAATAAATAACATTTCCCTGTTCATCTATGGTGTATCTCTGTTCTATAAACAAGAATAATCAACACGTATGGGTTGAGTACCATTTACTAACCATCTAATCAAAGCAACAATTTAAGATGGTAAAAATACACAAATATTCAACTGCAAGCTACCAAGCCGGTCAACAAATCTACACTCATGATCTAACAAACATCACCTAATTTGTCAATAAGAATATACCTAGCCATGTAGGAAAGCCAACAAGTTAATCGACAAGACCTCGGTCTAATGGTTGGGTAAGTATTGAGTCTAGCTCTTGTATGGATTTAGTCTTTGTTCCCGAGTTAACTTAACGAGAGAAAAGAAAAAAAAATGAAAGGAAAGAAAAATTTGATTGTGTTTCTGAGTTTATTTGAGAAAGGAAAAGAAAGGAAATGGAAGGAAAACTAGGCCAAATCCTTTAATGTAATTTTCCTTCCGATTTGGAAGGAAACAGAAGGAAAGGATACGTATGCTTTCCTTTCCTTTCCTTCGGTTCTTTTCCTTTCTTTTCTCTCCTCAAGTAAACTCGGGAACGGAGCATTATAAATGAAGTTGTATAGATTGCCTTGTAATGTATGTGTTACCTACTAGTTGTTTGTTGGTTAATGTATATATACACATAGTGGACGTGTCAAGCATTTCAAAGGTGATTGTATATTGATTAGCTTTGCAAATTTCACTGAGTATAGTGTTGGCTTGTTTACACTAACCATCAAATTAGTAAATCTATAAGCATTGTGATTAGTGTGAGATGAACTTAAATGTGTTTGTCACATTGACCTTATGGAAAGTTAAACAAAGTTTTTTCTAAGTAATATTGACCCTTCATATAAAGCAGACAACGCTATAGTTTGTGATCCACTAACTGCGTGGCACTTGTCTAAGGTAATACTTTTTCATGTTGACTACTATCAAGGTAAAATTGACCCCACCCGTCACCAAATACCAAAGAAAACCAACAAATGTAATAAATCATACATGCCCATGTGTCATTTATGGTAGATGTGATGGTATTTGCTAAGGGTATATGGTACAATTATGTTCTTAGTCATCATCATTATCCTTCACGTCATCATCACATCATTCCACCCTCCATCACAACCCACTATGATATTGAATAAGACAAAACAATTAACACCAAATAGGCCCATGGTAGTGGCATACGTGACCTCCATCACGGTCCTCTCATAGGCTGGTCACGAGACCCACACCGTTAATCTATGGGATTAGCGTTTTACCGACGAATAATATAAAATATACGCTTTTGTGATTAAAACTGTAACATTCGGCAAACTCAGGTTAATAACTTATATCAAACGCATAAGTCTACCTTAGCAAAACATTCATAAAACATACTTAACTGGATTAGTTGAGTCAGTTCGGTGATTCGGGGAATCACGGGGAGTCGGTCTTGAACACACATTAGTCAAGGTTTTGGTGATTCGGAGGATCACCGGGTAAACACACGCACACGAGTCTCATATCCCGTCTGTTGGTGAAACAATAATGCAATATGGGTAACTTGTTGATAATTACATGTTATACGATCATTGGTAACTTAGGAATACGTGCTTATGTGAAATTAGATGATTAAACGTGTTTCAGATGCAAAATTAAGGGGCAGGGGCGAAGGAAGGAACCCCTTTGCCTGGTTTAGAGGGCGAAGGGCAGAACCCTTCGCCTATTTTGTTACCCTTCGCCTCCTGCAAACCTGGTCAGATATAAATACCTCGTTTTGACTTGTTTTCATCATTTACAAACCCTAACTCGCCCTCAAGTGCTCTTTCTCAACCCATACCTCTGTACCACGAGTTTTTTGCCCTCGAATCACCATTTCTAACCTAAAAACACCTACAAATCCATAGCAAGGCTTAGATCTAAGGTGTGTCTATATCCAACATCTTTTCCTTTCGTTTTAATGATGTTTATATGAATCCTTGATGTCCAAAACCTGATTTCAAAGTGTTTTCACAAACAAAGCTTTCTCAAACATTTTATACGCAAGGTCTAAATCATCTAATGAGTTTTATAACAAAAACCCAAGTTTTCAAAGGTGTTGGTGCTATAGGAATTAGGGCTTTTGTGTTATATGTTGATATGATGATAACATGATGCTGATATGATGATTATTAATGTGTTAGAAGCATATTTAGGATATGTTTGTTGGTTTATGAAGTATTATGAACATTAGGCCTTTTTTTGGGGATGTTGATGTAATTGATGATTGTTATGAGTGTTAGGATGATTAGGTTATGTGTATAATCATAATAAGGATCTGAGATAGAAATAGCATATGATTATAAACTAAGAGTTAAATGCCATTTTCGTCCTTGAGGTTTGGTCAGTTTTGCGAGTTTCGTCCAAAAGTTTATTTTTTCACATCTAGGTCCTCAAGGTTTCCATATCTTGCCTTTTCCATCCAACTCACTAACTCCATCCATTTTTTCTGTTAACTTTCAATAAAAAGACTAAAATACCCTTATTTATTTATTTTACTTTTGTTTTAAAGACCCCTTACACCCTCTACACCTTCTCTCACACACACACCCAACACCCCTGCATCCTTATCTTCCCCAACCCCTCATAATCTCAAATCCTTTCCATTTTCCATAAATTAGAGAGAGAAAAAGTGAGTTAGGGAGAGAGAGAAAAAGAGAAAGAAGCGACCTGCACCCCTTATATTCCTCAACTCCTCAAATCCTTTCCATTTTTCGGAATTTAGAGAGAGAAAAAGTGAGTTAGAGAGAGAGAGAGAGAAAGAAGCGAGTTAGATAGAGAGAGAGGAGATAGAAGATTGCCGGAGAAAAAACAAGCAGAAGGGAGAGAGAGTGGCGATAGCTGATGTTGACGGTGGCGATGGTTGTTCTGATGGAGGCGATGGCTGATGTTGACGGTGACATGGGTTACGAGTTCTGGCTGACTTATGTGACTGCTGGTTGTGGGTTACAGATGTGACGGTAATGGTGAAATTGTGATGGTAAAAGCTCACACGAGTTTCTGGACTAGATCTCCTTCTTTACATCGAATGTTTCTTTCGACAGTTTTTTCAAGTCTGTATTGAGTCCTCGTTTTTTGATGATTCTTTTGATTTAATTTTGCTCGTGAACTTTGTAATTTTATTAGTCGAATTCGTTTTCTGTTTTTCTAGTGAACAGTGGTGGTTAACGGTGGGATGTGATGGTGAACAGTGGTGGTTAACGGTGGTGCTGGAATGTTGAAGGGTTGGTGATGTTGGGAGATGGTTCGACTATTGGAGCGGTGGTGGTGGTGTTGGAGTGATTCCGGTGGTGGTGGTGGTGGTGTTCGGAGTGATTCTGGTGGTTTTAGTTGCAGGTGTGGTGGTTTTCTGTTGATTATGGCGGTGGTGGTTGCTGGTTGATTATGGCGGTGGTGGTGTTGCCTGGTTGCTGGGGTGGTTTTGGGTGATGATGAGATAGAGAATTATTGTTTTTTATTAAGTGTAATAATATATATATAAATAAATAGTTAAAAGGACAAAAATACCCCGGATTTAACGTTAAAAATTAAAGGGAGTTAACGAGTCGGATGTAAAAGGCAAGATCTGGAAACCTTGAGGACCCAGATGCGAAAAAATAAACGTTTGGACGAAACTCGTAAAACTGACCATACCTCAGGGACGAAAATGGCATTTAACTCATAAACTAATTATGTGAAATAATTAAGGATTTTGTTGTTTATGGTAAAGAACACATGCATGATTTGATGTTTCCATAATATTTGCCAAACTGGGTAAAACTTGCTAAATGTGCTCTAAACCTGTTTTGCCTATGTGCTAAGTGATATATCATGATGGGGATAGGCTAGGGATTGGGTTGGTAGTGGTCGGCAACGTCTGGGCAAGCTTCGGGGTCGATTCGAGAGGTTTCGGAAGATAAAAGTGTTGTAGCAGCTACAGGGGGCGAAAGGCTCACCCCTTTGCCTGCTTACAGGGGCAAAGGGCTCACCCCTTCGCCCAGATTAATACCCCTTCGCCCAGATTGATACCTTTTTGCCTAGAATGTAACCCCTTCGCCTAGTATGTTGACCCCTTCGCCTAGAATGTAGCCTCTCCGCCTAGAATGTGACCTCTTCGCATGTTATTATGATCCCTTAGTATGAAATATGAACCCTTCGCCTGATATCCAGAGCCCTTCGTGTATAACATGCTGATATGACCCATTACGTGCAAATTTACGTGTTTTTCATGTACGGCTACCTGTTAACTTATGTATGACTATTAGACTAATACTGTGGGTCACCAACGGGATGTCGAGCCTTGTGAGGTCGTGTCAAACGTCAAACGTTCTTTTGAAACATAAACGGTGTTGGTTTGGACAACCAGGGGTTTCTAGATGAACATGACTTTGGTCAAGCAACTCATAGGCTATTAATGATTGGTTTCTAGTAGTCGGGACGCTATCTTAACACGCCTGGTATTATCTTTCAAACAAACGCAACCTAAGGTGAGTGTCACAGCCCCTTATTTTACTGTTTTCATTAATAGGGGAGAAACATGCGGTACAACCTTTTAGACCACAGTATTACATTATATCACATGGGTACTAAGTGACATTACATCATTTAAAGTCCTTCTAACTTATGAACCATGAATATGTGGATACATAGCGGAGAAAGTGTGAATAGCTCTATTGGGCCCGACAAGCCCCACTCGGGTTAATTGGAGGTCGGACGGGTGCATGTTTGTCCTATCTAACTTACGACGCCGGGTGATATCCGATGGCGAGTATTAAGGCATTTCTAACGTTCAGTAGTGGTGCACGACACTTTAGTATCATCAGCTAGCATCAGGTATAGATGTAAAGATTGTTGGGTCTAGTTTTACGAACTTTACTTACTTTTGCAAACATAAAACTCTATGATTCACCGGCACTTTATGTGTTGACTAACATAGCATGTTTTCTCAGGTCGCTAAGGTAGCTGCACTGGTTAGGATGCACTGGAATTCATGGCATTGGTCTGCCACATGCATCATTTGATAATTGCTTCCGCTGTATTTTGGTTGTATAACTTTTAAACTGCTTGGTTGGTTTTATTACGTATTTTTCATATGATATAGTTGTCGTTCGTTGTGACCGTCAACTTAAATCTTTATATGCCACGCGCCTCATAGTAAAACCTCGTATGTAGAATTTGAGAGTGTCACAAGAACAAATCATCTGCTAATGGTCACAAGAAATGATAAATACCTGATAAACTTTTCCATTCAAAATAGATACCAAAATATATTCTTATACTTTGTGATGTTAAAAAACTCTAAAATCTTAAAAAAAGAAACAAAAGAAAAATCAACCCTACAACATAGGCCATATGGCACCTATGATCGTGCCATCCTTCGACTACAATAACCTTTTGTCTCATATTTACTTCAACAAACTATTAACACTTGTAAATATTATTTGTTGTTATTCAATGATTATATATTTAAATATTCTTATATGTGCTAATGTCGTGCGTAGTGGGTATTATGAGGGGCTTCATATAGATTTATAGCGCCCCATAGCACCCTCTATACCATCTTCTTGGGCGCTATGAAGGCTCCATGGGGAAGGGCTTCATGACCATAGTGAGTGTTATCCAAAACAAAAACAATTTTATAATATTATTTTTAATCAATTTTTACACCCAATCAAATAATAATACACTCAATCAACTAATAATATTTTAATCTTTATGTGGATGTTAGGGTATAAGGGGCACTACTAGAATGTGTTTCTTCTTTCACTGATTTTAACCAGTTATACACTGCCACATCACTTCACTGATTTACTTCACTGAAACACTTTTTTGTAGGCAGCACTCCACTGATTCTTTCATTTATTTCATTTAAATTTGAGAAAACAACCGTTATTTTAGGCAGACGGTAATTAATTTTGTTACCATAACATTTATACCGTTGCAACCATTTGGAATCTGTATCGTTCCGGTTTGGTCTATAAAAACATCTTAAACTTCAATACGAAAAATCACACCACAAACCGGTTATACTTTAATCGTTTCGTAAAAATGGACCCGTGGAATGCAAATGAGGATTTCGCGTTAACGAGGGCATACCTGACAGTGAGAAACACATGGGTTCATGAAGTCGATACCCCAATTTCGTTTTGGCACCGGGTGTCGGGGATATTCAATAATCTAACCGGCACAAATGACCGCTCCAAGGATTCGTTCGTTCGTAGGTGGATTCTTATCTGGTCCAGGGGTCTCCGTTGGAACGTCCTCTATGAAGCCACGATGGAGAGGCACCCTAATGTTCAAGAAGACATTGCAATCCAACTCACTCGCGGCGACTACTACCGTGCACAAATGACTAACTTCACCCATTTTGCGTCATGGAAAATGTTGCGAGATTTATTTAATGATTAATGTTTACGGTTGTTTAATGTTTATTGTGTAATGGTGTTTAAATTTTTAATGAAAGTTAACCGTGTTTATGTTATGTGAAAGTATGATTTGTATAGGGGTAAAACATAAAATAAGGTCAAAATGTAAACGGTCAAAAATAAAACATGGTCAAAATATCACGGTCAAAGGTGAAAGTAAAACGTGGTATATTATCATTGGTCAAGAAAAAAGACCGTTTCTTTGTACCAGCACGGTAACAACAACCAGAAAACGGTCCACAAGAACCCTACCAGCACATGTGCCGGCGGTATTACCGTGTTGGTAATGGGGTACCCGTGCCCAATTCTGGTAGCGCCCCGTCCCCCTTAGAACATCATCTATATATTTAATTACCTTTTATTTAATTTCTCATATCATAATTACTTGTTTATGTCTCGGGAGCTTATCGGGATAGACAAATATAATTTGAAGTGGCAAAAATGTGTACCATAAAAGGAATAGACGTTTTCTCATATTTTTTTCTTTTTTGTTTTTGTAAAGGATCAACACTTGATAACTCATAAAACCTACTTCTATGTCATGATGATGATGATAGGTCATCATTATGATGATGGTGATGACGATAGGCGGTTCTAATGTGTAAAGTGAGCATATGTGAAAGAATGACATAGTTGTTTAATCTTTATTATGGATATACAATTGATCACCTTGAATTGGGTGATACCGAATAAAACAATCAATAGGTAAGTAGTGAAGATCCATTTTAAAGATAAATAAAAATGATATAGTCATCTAACTACTATCGGTTATAAACATCGTAAGATGGTAACTTTTCATGTCTCCCGACTATTTTTTTCTACTCATATATAATTTAAGTATCTATTTCAATAATCACCATATGTTAGTCGATTTCAATGTATATACATTAAAAACGATCTAAGAGGCGTGCATGGTGGGGTAATTAATTATCACTTATTAGCTAACGATTTACCTGGTATCTAAGAATCATATGCTACATCTAACTGGCTTAGCAACCTTTGTAATTAATATTCCTAACAACATCAATCAAAATACAAAAAAAATATATTCTTACCAAACTAACTACTTTTGTGAATATATATATATATATATATATATATTATCTATATAGAGGAAAGTTAATTTGAGATCACCTATAGTTCGTGCGAACCGCGAGAACGCCATCTAAAACCATTCAAATCAAAAAATTCTTTTTACACTTATCTTTATTACTAAAATACAATCCCAAAAACACAATTTACGCGTAAAAATTTAAACGTATACGGAAATAAATTGTTTTTACACATGTGTAAATTTACTGTTTGTACATGTGTAAACTGTTTCATTTACACATGTGTAAAAAGTTAATTTGAAAGTGTTTTTGCAAGAAAAAATTAATTATTTGGAAAGAAAATTTGTTTTTTAGTGTTGTATTTTGATTATAATTAGGTTTGTATTGAAAAAAAATGATTTTGATTGGTTTTCTCATTTGTTCTCACGGTTCTCGCGATATTTAGTGTTCTCAAGATAACCCAGTTAGCTCGTTCTTATATGTAATAGTAGGTTCAAAAACATATATACTATCTTAACATGATTAGTGATTTACCTAGATATTATTGATGAATTACTTGAAGACGAACATAGTGAATACCTGTACAAAGCTATCATGACCACAACCTCAACTTTAAATGAAAAGGAAATATTGCCAAAGTAAAGTTGCATGTCAAAGTGGAAAAAATGAAAGCAATCGTCCAAAAATCAACTTAAATAGGTCTGAATTTCGATAAATTAAGTCAAAGCATAGTATTAGGGTATAAAAAAAGCTATACTTTGGTTTTTTTTCTTTCCAGTTCTCTAAATATATAAATAACATAAAACATATGAGCAAACGAAACTAAATTAACTATTGAGTCGAAAATATAACTTTAACATAAAAATACACAAATGACAACTCATAAAAACACAATGAACAGGAAAAAAAAATACAATGCACGGTACAAAAAACACCGTATTAAACGAAAAACAGTGTGCAACGAAAATCACAATGATCAGAACTGAAAACACAATGAACAAGAAAGCAAAACACATTGAACAGACGAAAATCACACAATGGATAGATGAAATAACACATTGTGTTTTTTTCTACTGCAGATTTGTGTTTTTTTAATTGTATTGTGCATTGTGTTTTTTTTTCTATATGAGCAAAACCCACTAAAAAAGTCATTTGTTTTTTCATTTTTTTTTGTATTGCTATGGTACTCGTTGGAAAGATAATAAAATGCTTGTTAATTTGGTGTAATTTTGACTTGTCTATTGGTTAATGAATTACATGAATATAAACACAGTGAATACGTGTACAAAGTCATCATGGCCATAACCTCAACTTTAAATAAAAACTAAACATTGGCCAAAATAAAGTTGTACGACAAAGTAACAAATATGGAAGTAATCATCTAAAAACCAACTTAAATTGGTCTGAATTTTGATAAATTAAGTCAAACCATAATATTAGGGTAAAAATGAAGCTACACTTAAACACAAAAATTACAACTCAGAAAAACACAATGGATAAAAAAATATAATGCACGGTACAAAAAAACACTGTATTGAGAGAAGAAACACAATATGCAGCAAAAAAAATACAATGATCCAAACTAAAAAACACAATGAACGGGACAAAAAAACTCAATGAACAAACGAAAATAACACAATGGATAGACGAAATAACATATTATGTTTTTTTCTGCTGCAGATTTGTGTTTTGTTTACTGTATTGTGCACTATGTTTTTTTACATGAACAAAAACCCCTTAAAAATTCATTCGCTTTTTAAATTTCGTATAAAAAAAGTTATTAACGTTTAAAAATCGTGGAGGAAAATGCATATGACATGTATATGATAAGGAAAATAGTTTTGAAGAGAATTTAAGAGTATGAATGGCCCCACCAAATGCTATATCTCTCACCCTTATTCTTTTATTATATATATATATATATATAGGGTAGGGATCATACGAGAACCAACTTTATTGTGAGAACCATGAGAACCAATGTGAACATGGGGCAATTTTGTAAATATCCAATTAACAACAAAAGGATGGTAGCCCTCTTCTTCTTCTCAATTCAATCTAAACTTTCAGAGATAATTCTCTCTCTACTCGATCTATCTCTATATATCTCTCTCTTTATATCTCTATCTTTCTACAGATCTATAACAGTTCCCGATCTTTTGTTGACCTTCAATCATCCATCAGTGATGTTAACACCATCTACCTTTAACAAACCATAGATCCACAAACCGCCACCGTCCCACCGTTCGTCCACCTTCCGTCCACCGTCAGTCCACCGTCCACCGCCACTGCCGTCGTCCACCATCCTCGGTGCGTCGTCCACCATCCACGGTCAGTTTTGATTGAATCTGTCTTTATTTCTTTTATTGAAATAAATTAGTTTTATATATTATGTCTGATTTGTAAATTAGTTGGGTTATATTAGCATAACCACAACTGATTTTTGTTGACATTTAGGTTGTTCAACATACACTAATTTGCAGATTAGGTTATGTAGCGTCATCGGTTTATACATGAAACAAATTGCACCTCTGTTATGGCCTCAAATTAAACTAATAACATTTAAGATAGTAAAAGCATAATGGTATGGCATCCTTTCCATTATTTAAAATAAATAAATAGGCTACAACTCATTGTTATTTTTTGTGTTTGTTTATTTGAATCTGTGTTTTTTCTCTTTGGATCTGTGTTTTTGCTTATTTGATTGAATCTGTGTTTGGTTTTTTGTATTCGATAATGAACTTGTTTCTTGGTTGAATTTGTGTAAAATGATTGAATATATTACATAGGAAGATAATTTGTGTTTTACATTGTATATTGTACAATCCGACCACGTTAATGCACATGTGCAATCGTTTTATTATGAATGCACATGTGCAAAACATAGATTGTAATGTTAAAAGTAATGGTAAATCACAAATTGTTATAGGGTAATGAAAAAAAGTAAAGTTAATGCACATGTGCATTAATATTGAAAGTTTGGTTTTCTTATGTGTTGTTTATTATTTGTAGACAAAGATGGGATAAAATCATAGAATATAACTTTTGTGTTATAATCGAGGTATAAATGGTCAAAAAAAGGCTGTCGGATGCAATTGAAGATGATGACATAATCATTGATCAGGAAGTTAAAAAAGGTCGATATTAAAAAAGATCAGATGTGGCAGATGTCATTAGTGCAGATGAATTTGAATACAAAGATCAGGTAGACGGTTCAGTCTCTAATCCGAATATGCAATAATCAAGCCAGATCCGTGACTATCGGATCGGCTTATGTTGCATACACGAGATACAGATCTGCGTGAAGGAATCCATGTTTTGTTTGCATCATTCACCGGTTATTTACATAAAATATCTTACTCCACACATTGTTTCGATTGAATGTAGGTAGTTAATTGTTATGTTGAGTTATTGATGAAGTTTTGTTTGTTGATTATAGTTAGGTTATTATGATGCTCATATCTGGTATGTGTAGGTTAGATTGTTGTTTGTTGTAATTAACAAAGTAATGGTGTTGCACATGTGCATTCAAGTCGAAATACTCTGTGGATAACTAGAGTGATCGAATCGGAATTCCGACTGGTCAAATAAACTGTGTCTAGCGAATCGGAATTCCGAATGGTCAAATAACTAGAGCTACTGATGCACATGTGCATAATTTATATGGTAATGTTGAAATAAATGTTAAGCACATGTGCATTAAGGTTTAATTCTTGTTATCATTAAGGTCGTGCATAGTTTATATGGCAATGTTAAAATTAATGTTAATGCACATGTGCATTAAATTTTAATTCTTATTAATTTGGATCTGTTTAATTTGTTGCAGGTGTTTTACGACTACAAATGGATAGAAGGCAGTGATCCTTGGGAATGGAAAGGTGATAAAGACGGAATTTATACGGTCCGGAAGGCAAAACAGTTGTTCGTCGATTGCAGCAACAATTTTGTCGGACAGAAGGTTAAGTGGAAGGTCTGGACTCCTCTAAAGTGTAAGTTACTGATATGGCGGGTAGTTCGGAGTCGCATACCTACAAAACAGAAGCTGCAGAAACGTGGAGTCATAATAGCAGACGATATATGTCTTTTATGCACTGAAGCTTCTGAAACAATCACACATTTATTTACATGTTGTTGGTTCGCACAGGAGTTGTGGTTTAGGATATGCAGATGGTGCCGGTTGCAGCCGATGCTGCTGTTTGATGTTGATGATCTGATGCAGGTGGCTGAAACATGTACGTAGATTGCTGCGCAGCGGAGTTTACTCAGGGTATTGTATACACAACCATATGGTGTCTTTGGAATGAGCGGAACGCAAAGGTTTTATCGGATAAAAGTCGGCGACCGGTTGAATTAGTTGAATATTTTAGTGAAATGCACATGTGCATGTAGTACACGTATCTTGTATTATAGTTTTCATAAAGAGTTGTTTTAATTTTATTCATGTTTGTTGTCCTACACATGTTTTATCTTTCGATTTTTGTTATAATATGCATGTCTAAACAATTGACGAGTTCGATTGTATTTTATATCTCACTTTGCGTCCGTTTATGGATCATTGAATAAAATTTTTGACCCCTTATATATAATATCGCGTCCATTTAATAATCATTTAGTTATGGTAATTGACAATTCATTCAAAATTGCGATTTAAAGAGTGAAATGCACATGTGCATACGATGTATTTCTGTATATATAACTGCGAAATGCACATGTGCATCAGGATGACGTCATATGACGTCACAAGCAAATTTTTTTATTTTTTTTTTTTTTTTTTTTATTTTTTTTCGAATTAATAATCCAAAATAATCATTTTGGTGTTTTTACTTTTTTTATTTTTTTATTTATTTAGGTTATATAATTTTTTTTATTATTTTTTTATTTTTTGATGGAGGGGTTTTTTGTAGACACCTTCATATTTACAAAAATGCCATCTGTTCACACTGGTTCTTTGGTTCTCTCCCTAAATGGTGGTTCTCAAATGATCCAAATCCTATATATATATATATATATATATAGGAATATATATATATATATATAGGAATGAGATAATATGAGAACTCTACTATATTGTGAAAACTAGAGAACTCATATGGACCATTCAACAAGTGACACATCACCAACTTTATAGTTTTTTGTATTTTTTTAATTAGGGGCAGTAAAGTCTTTTTGCACACACTATATATGGGTATTTTAGTCATAACACTTCACCCCACCCCACCCCACCCCAACTAACACCGTTTAAATATCAATAATAATAATAATAATAATAATCATAAATTCAAAAGACTCTCTCACACACACACCAGACACACACAAACCCTCTCTCTCTCTCTTTCTATAAAAAAGAACGATGGGGGTGGATCTGCCGGTTTTGATGATGACGAAGGGGGGTGGTGGTTCGATGAGGAAACAGATTTGGTATGATGTTGCAGAGAGGGTGGTGGTTTGATGTTGCAGAGGGGTGTTTGAAGATGGTGGGGTGTGGTGGTTCGGAGACGGAGGTGGGGAGACGGTGCAGAGGGGTGGGAGACGATGGTGGGGGTTCTGAAACAGGGGGTTTGGGCGGTGGTGGGGGATGAAGACGACGGTGGTGCAGGTGGTGGGGGGATGACGAAGACGGTGGTTTGCACGTGGCGGAGCGGTGGCGATGATGAAGAAAACGGTGGTGGGGCGGTGGCGATGAGGGAAACAGATCTGGTATGTTTTTTTTTATTATTATTATTAGTATCTCTGTTATTATTATTATTATTATTCTATTATTATTATTTTATGATATTATTATTAGGGTTAAGTTCACGTACAAATAGCTTTATCGTACGAACAGTACGAACTGAAGTAAAAAACACGCGGTGGCATTTCTGTAAATATTGGAAACTTTATATAACTAGAGTAATTATATAATTACTCTAGTTATATAACTAGCGTAATTACTCTAGCGTAATTGTATAACTAGAGTAATTATAAAATTACTCTAAAGTAATTATATAGCGTAGTTATATAACTAGAGTAATTATATACACTAGAGTAATTATATCAACAAGAGTCATCATCATCATCATCATACTCAGTTAATCCCACCTATACAAAGCTAAGGTAGGGTCTGAGGAGGGTAAGATGTAGACAACCTTACCTCTACCCCTAAGAATAGAGAGACTGCTTCCAGTGAGACCCCCGGCTCGATGTGGTTTGGTATCAAGCCTTGGACATAAGGCACAAAACACTTAGCAATCGGGACAAATAAGTGCATGTACCCCTTTGTCTTTTGGCTATCAACGCCACCACATGATGCATGATTAACCGTCCGTCGTTTTTTAACGTTATTTTCACGAAATTAGTAAAATAACGTTAAAACTAGTGCAACTTTACTTTTGCCCCCCGAGGCCACACATATATACATTATATGCGCACACCGTAAGCGGGGCGTATATATCAACAAGAGTGGTGGTCATTAATATAACTAGAGTAATTATATAATACTCTAGGGTAATTACTCTAGAATAATTATATACACTAGAGTAATTATATCAACAAGAGTGGTGGTCATTATTTACGAAAATGCCACCGCCACTTTTTTTTGTTCCCTTCAGTTCGTACAGTTCGTACGAAAAAGTTGTTTGTATTTGATCTTTTGTCTTATTATTATTATTATTAATGATTTTAGGGTGAAAAGGAGAGGTTTTTTATGTTGAAATTTTTGTGGGGGTTTTGTCAGGAGACGATGTTGCGAAGAAGATGATGTTTTTGCGGTTAAGGAGCCGATGTTGTGGAGACGACGATGAACGGTGGAGAAAACACTGGTGTAAACTGATGTTTACACTAGTGTAAATATGAATGTATAGTCGTTTGACGTAAGAAAACACCTGTGTAAATATGATTGTATAGTCATTTGGTTTTTTACACTAGTGTATTTTTTGTAGAAGTTTTGTGTGTGGCAGTGTAAATCATCACCATTATATGTTTTGTTTCGTTTTACACCAGTGTAATTGTCGTAAAAATTTGTGTATGGTAGATTTACACTGGTGTAAAAAATTACACCAGTGTAAAAACGAGAGTGAAACGACAGAATGTAAAATCTGTTTTTTTGTTTTAAAAATTAAATTAATTAAAAAAATAAAATAAAGTTTAAAAAAAATTAAATGATATTATATTATTTTTTTCTCTAACATGGCTTTTTATCTAATTACCCCTTAAGTACTATTTTACAATAAAATAATACTTACTAATCATGTGAAGACAAAAGTGTCTAATCTTTAATCTCAACCATTGGATCAATAAGATCAATGGTCCATAAGAGTTCTCTAGTTCTCACAAAATAGTAGAGTTCTCATATTATCCTAGCCATATATATATATATATATATATATATATCACAATGTTAACACTTGGCTATATAACTGTTATTTATTATTATTATTATTTTTATTTCTATTTTTTGTTGTTTTTAAACAATAAACAAAAGGAGTCCATGTGAGGACTTCACATAAGCACTCAAGCACATAACTAATGTTTTAAAAACTGGTATATACTAGCAGATTATATTGATAATATCGGATTTTTGGATAGGCGTTTAGTATGAAACCCTCCGGTATAAGGGGGAAAAAGTATCAAGTTCGTACAACCGGTAAAATATGATACATCGGTTTGAAGAGTTATACTAGTACCGACGCAAGTAGGGCCGTTCAATTCGCTTGGCGCTCGTGACCTCGCTCGTCCCTCGATTTGAAATACTCGCTTGATCTTTTGCTTTATTGTAAATGAGCTGATTGGCTTGGTTCGGTTTGTAAAGCAGCCAAGCACGAGCAAAGGTCCACTCGAATAAATTTTTATTTATTTATTATATATATAATTATAAATATACCCTCGAATTACAGTTATATTTATAGCTTTATACATAACAATCTATTGGTGTTGGCCCAATATATATGCAAATAAAAATATAACCAGACGACTTAACCCAATAAAAAATGTAACACTAAGTTTATTAGTAAAGCCAAAAGTCATGAAGTGACAGACTACTTTATGTTATTAGTCGTCCGTCGTTAATCGTCGCTTGATATCACCCTACGTCACAATACAATAACTGCTCTCTACAATATGCTCATCACCTCACTGGACTCAACCTAAGCCTCATTCTCAGACACTCGGGCTTTAGTAATTAGTGTTATTGTCAGACAGTTCGACCTTAGTTGTCTTCCGACAACAAGAACATCGAAGGAAACATCCCAATTTTATGGTTGTCCAAATTACTCTCCGCTTGATTCTTGCTTGACTCTCGCTCGGAAAAATTCGCGTTCGTAAAATGCTCGCTCGGTTTTTTGGCTCGATTGTAAACGAGCCGCTTCGCTCGGTTCAGTTTGTAAACAAGCCAAGCACGAGCAAAGGCCCGCTTTACTCGGCTCGTGAACAACCCTAGGCGCAAGTTAAATTTTGGGTTTTGAACGATGGATTTTTTGGGTGGTTGAAGAAGAGCCAAAAGAAAAACTTCATAATGATGATATAGATAACTTGCCTGGCGAGGAAGAGTATGAATCGGTTCTTAAACACAAGGTTACTTATATTTGTTATTTATCTTACGTAATTTTAGTATATCTTGATTATTATTTTTAAATAAAACTTCTTATTTAATAATTTAATAGATGAAAATTGTTATGCTCTAACTTCACCTTTTAAACAATCGTGAACTTGATGCATTCAATATTTCAACGGCTTAGACATATAATACACTTTAATTTAAAAGAACTTTTTGAAAAATTGAATACTTTTCGATTTTTAATTTTTTTTAATTATGGGTTAACTTTTGCATTGTCTTTTAATATTTAATCTTGCACTTCTAGATTATATTTTGAGTTGATATTATAATTTGATTTTTTTTTTTGCATAAATGGGCAATTTTTTTATTGGGTAAGTGTTATGGATTTATAGTTAACTAGTTAACCCGGTTAAACCCTCCAATACAACCCGCTTCAACTGGTTAAACCATTTTTAAGTCAAATATGGTATAATCTAAAAATCAATTTTTAAAACATTGCAAAAAACCCTTGGTACTCTTGTTGACCCTTTGTACTAGCACTTTGTAGTACAGAAATAGACGGACATAAATGATAAATTACAACATTTATTTATCATCAAGTCATGTCATGTCATCATGGACCACGTGACATGGGACCGCATGAATGGTTATGTTAGCGGCTAATATTTATACATACCTTCTTCATTCATGAATGTTCAAATTTTAGGCTATTGGTTGGTTTTTTGTCCTAGGTTCATGTTTTTATTTTTGTTTTTGTTTGCTCTTGTGACTCTTGTCCGTTTTTGGCTTTCTTGAGGTTGCTTTCGGGGCTTGTTTTTGGGTTTTTTGCTAATTCTCTTAGCGTTACATGAATGACATATACATTGTTGTTAAAAAGAGTTTAAATACTATTTCTTTCACTCATTTATTATTTTTGGGAATGAGATGAAATGTCAAATCGTATTAAAATCATAAATTAGTTTTTAAGTTACATCGATGTAGTTGATATAGAGAATGAGATGTGAACGGTCGCAAGGCAACACACGTTTATTTGTTTGTTTCGTTAAATTACACTGAGATTTACGGGAATAGGTATTCAGTTTTTATTCTTTACTTGTTTCGTTTGCAGAACTTGTTGAGATTGGAATATGGTATTCAAGGGATAACATGTTGTGTTTGCATAGTGAAAGAAACTAGAACATAAATAAATCTTGAACTCTTAAATATAAAGAAACTCAACATTCCTTTCACATTACAAAGGAATTCAATCAAAGAATTGGAATCTCTCCCATCAACACCACCTTTGTTGTTGCCATCATTGCCACTATCACAACCACCATAGTTTTTTCATCTGTCAGATTCTGACTTCAATTCATTCAAATTCCTTTGATAGACTTAATTTAGTTAATTTAAATTCTAATTATTTAACTTTCTTTTACATATACTAATAACTTAAAAAATATATATGAGTGAAACACCCTTTAAAGTTTTTAGTTTTACTCTCTTGAAAATTTTCTAGAACGTGATAGCAAAATGTAAAAAAGAAACAAATATTTTATTTTTAAGAACGTAATCTCAAAATGTAAAAAAGAAACATATATTTTTTCTTATATCTACCAACCATTTGACCATAGTGTTTTTAAGTAAAAGGAAACCAATTACGGAAGTGGAAGATTGCAATCTTATTCCTTTTGGGACCAAAATTTCATAATTACATGATAAATAAATCATGATTGTCGTGACTTTCCTTTTATTTGTACAAGTCCTAATCAAACATCATGTGTGTCATCTTATGCCCCTTCTTTTGTCCTGACTTTGGTTTATGCTCTTCACATCATTCACAAACAAATAATAACAATAGCTATTTTTACATCGCGCTTAGCAATGGAGTGGTCTAAAAACGATGGTTGCCAATGGCAGTCGAGGAGGAAAGAAGGAAACAATGCCAAGGGTGGTCACGGAGAGAAGAATTGACAACGTTCATAATAATGAACATTACAATCACAGTCTCATAGACAAAGCAACGCTTATGTACCTAATCGATGTACCACAAAAACAATACCAAAGTACAACACCATTAACCACAAAAAAACCAAACAACATGCTGTACAACACCCTAATGCATCAAAATCTTACAAATAAACTATATACAAGCCATCATCAAAGCAAAACCCAATACGATTCCAAGAGTAATACCTCATATTTCT
>JAUTDX010002098.1:0-67931 GCA_030844895.1 Ambrosia x helenae
TAATATAGGCGATACAATTACAAGGAAAGGTGAAAGATTACAGGAACATATTTGGAAAGTAAATAACTACAATTAACAACCTTTGACTTCCACAATAGAAACGTATATTTTTGAACTTTTAACCTTGTGTAGTGGTATCCGTAATACTATAAGGAGACTTCAGAGAAGGCGGCAGGGAGGAACCTGTGTTTCAATACAGCTTCAGCAATTCGCCTGTTCTTGAAGTCAGGATTCAACATCATCTGCATTTCATCAAAAATAAAATAAAAAAATAATAGTCAAATAATCCTGATGTGTCAAATAAAAACACACAATTCCATAAAAAGAAAAATCAGAGTAATGAAACATAACCTGCAATAACTCCCAGCCAGCACCATCACCTGAATCCGAAAACTTAACAGCGTCTAGAAACCGATCATCAGCTAAGAAATACCTAATCAAAACACAGGCAGAACACGTGTATAATTTATGGCTTCAAGATATTATTAAAAGAAAATTAGTAAGTTGTTACTCTCTAGTAGCTGCAAGATCAAGTTTGAAAGTGGTCTCTAGCAGCCTCTGATTGTTTAAAACCACAATTATATATTTATAAAGCAAGGATGAAAATGGGCGTAAAAATAGTTATGTGAAACTTGCTTGCAATGAAAGACGATCCACAATTCCTGCTTCATAAAATGGAATAAAAGCCAAGTATGCAAAAAGAAGACCAGCTCCATAACTATATACATAAAAAAGAATAACCAAGTATGAGTAAACAAAATATATTAAAAACCAAAAACATAACATACTAATGCGTGTCCGGAGTTCCCACCTCATTAAGAGAGTGATATTCTGACGGATTTACCCCTGAAACCATCACAGGTTTGTAATTGGCATTCATATTACCAAAAAAATTATAACAATAATACATGATCTACCTGAAATGCAATTAACCATTCTGCTCGTGTATCAGAAAAATAGCTATTCGAGTATCTGGATCATGGCCAACGTGAATAAGTCGAGATGAAAAGTGGCAAACACGCTCAAATACTTGTCTAACCTGAAAATTATGTGAAAGAAATGCCACTAATGGCTTGTCTTTTTCATCTTTACTGATTTTATAAATCAAACTTCATGATAGTTGTTAAAAAGATCATATTGATGATTTGAGGTTGTACTAACCTGAAAATTACGTGAAAGAAATGCCACTAATGGCTTGTCTTTTTCATCTTTACTGAGTTTATAAAGACCTGCCAAAACTTGCAGCCTGTTTAAAGCTATGTAAAGCAGCGTGCAAGCTTTTGGATCCTTATTTTTCAAATAGTGCTGTTTTGCCAACCTCTCCATCTGCAACGAAGAAATTGATAGTTGACTTTTTGTTAGAAATATATAAGATCACATTTGACTTCTGAAATCAAGCAAGTCAGAGCGCGATATAGCACCTTAACTCGCAACTGTGATTTATTTGTGTACCAATATCCAATACCCATGTTACGCATTTCTTGCCAAGATGAATCATTATTCAGCAAAGAATCAAATAAATTGTCTTGACAATCAGAGTGGGAAGCCCAAGCAATAAAGGCTGAGTCAAACGGTTAATTCGCCCACTGATGGCAACTTCCTGACTCTCCTTGCACAATACAACTGCTGAAACCTGGTTCACCACCAACTTCAACTGGAACCCCTCTCAGTTTCACCTTCTTCTTTACCACAAACATTGAAGAAAGAACCAACCGTAAACATATATAAACATAATCAATGAATCAAAAATAGAGACAAACTCAATAAAATTTTATTTAAATCAGATATAAAACAGTTCAACAACAAACAATACATCAATAGTTTACCGACATAGTATTTTGATCTAAAACAGTTTCAACAACACAAAATACAACAAAAGTTTCAAATCAGATTAAACATAATCATTAAACATATTCAATCAGGGTATGTTCATATATGCAACAACAAATACATCAACATTCAAAGGTAAATCATATATACATATGAACCCTAAAAAAATAATCGCACATCAACCCTAAAACACGAACCCTAAAACTAATATTAATAAACCTGACCAATAATAGACGTAAACGCAAGTATTATAAGGTAAATAATTGAAATCAAACAAAACACACACAAAAAAACTTAATCGACAAACAAATCAGGAAGAAAAACGAAAAAAAATCAGAGAAAACAGATATATGAAGGACCATTGATTGACATAAGAATAGAAGAGAGAATACCTTGAAGATGAGATGAAGAATACGGCAAGAGATGCTCTGATTTGGCCGATCGCGATCGTCGTTGATTAGGGTTATGGTTTCCAAGAAGGAGTTTATCAAAGAAATTGGGGGTGTGGTTATGTCGCGTGTTTTATTTTGGTTTATATATTTACTCGATTTTGATTTTAAAAAAAAGAAAATTTTATTAATTCTCTCAAGGTGCTATGTGGCTTCACAAACGGAGGAGAGATAATTGCTAGGGGGTAAATGATTGCCATGTGTCCAAAATTGCTTCTAAATATTATATGTACAGATTATAGCGACCGACAGCCACATCAACTTGTAAAGAATTATGATGATTCATATAAACCAAAATATGTTCCAGTTGTTGATGATCATACTTTCACCCAACACAAAGCAATGATTTCCACTTGGATTTCAAAGGTTTTATGATAACAAGATCAGAGGCGAGGGATGTTGAGGGCCAAGGTGGCCCTGGCCCCTGTTTTTTGGGGCAGTGGTATAAATTTGCGATTTTCGTAGGTAAATCGAGTCTGGGTTGAGTCCGGCCCCCGCCGATTTGCCACTACCGATAGAAAAAATTTTAGTCTGGCCCCTCCCGATTCAAGAACCAAGCTTCGCCACTGAACAAGATATCAAAGGTTTTTGAAATTAAAGAAGACAGTGGATGGGACACTAGCATGGCTGCACCACAATCCGTGTTGCCTCGCCAAGATCCAGGCCGAGTTTCACACAATAGGGGCCTTACCTATGAGGGAGGTATACTTGTCTAAATTCTTGACTTGTCATATCAAATGAAATAACCATATTATAAGACCAACATCACCATCATTAGTAATTACCGACGATAGCAAGCCAATAAAGTAACTCCATCTATAACTACACATTCAGTATCCCAACATCGGTTATCAAAAATAAAATTCAAACAAAACTTTTTGATTTTTCAAAGTTTATGCTTAAACACACCAAAAATCTTTTTGAATTTTCAAATAGATTTTGCATAAAAGTAAACTAAACATATTTTTGTGAATTTTCCAGTAAGAGGATCATATCAGTATTGAAACAAGTCATAACTCTTTTTGATCAATTTTCTGTTTTTTGACATTGAGCATCCTACAACCATTACCAGTATGTTTGTCCACTTAAACTCAAAATCATTATTATTGCTCAGCACTTTAGATACATTATGTTAATATTAGATACTGAGTAATCTATGGTCCCCACGTTCGCGACACATTCCCGTATCAAGAATTGCACAAAGCTTCATCGTAACGCGTGATTATACTGAAGTTATCCGTTAGTTACAAGGTATGAGGCACAGTGGTGACAGGTCAGCAAATTAATGCTTCAAAGCGACTTGTGCACTCTACCAGGGTGAGGACTAATATCATACATGACTTTCATCATAGTATTGATACGATGCATTAGATAATCTTTGATTATCATCACACATGTTATGTTCCTCGTTCGGTAACTTATGGTTTTGGCATTATTAGCTCTTTTAATAAGATACCCTGACTGAATCTAGGTCTGTAAATCAATACAGCAAAAGATCAGTTAGGCCATCCCCAGATAACTTTCAATATAACAACCCGAAACCTCTTATTTTGGCAATCTATCAAACGAAATTTCGGTACTAAGACCATATGCCAACGATACGTTGATCCACATGATTATCAGTTATTGATTTTTAAGTTTATATCACCATGCTGAACTTTAAACTTTGATTTCAAGCCTACCAATATATAATTGTAGTGGCTACTCAATGTTTATCAATTCATTTTGTTTTTAGAGTAGTCTGACAGTCCACTGATGTACTATCATCTCCTCTTTCTCCAGGAAAACTCATTTTTGATTTTCTATTTTTTTATTTATTTTGATTTTTTCTGAAATTTTTTCTCCCCCTAAAAATCTAAAAATAAGCATATTTTTTTTTTGAATTTTTAAACTTTTGAAGAAAAACAAAATAAAATGATATCCGATGCGGTTTACTCATTGAGTTTCAACAACCATTTTCCACACAGATTACTTGACTCAATAAGATCTTTCAATTATTAAAAGCCATTAACAAAGATAAGAGAGTTTAGAATAAACCGTTTTTGTCGTATCTGTTGTAAAAATCCAAAACCTGAGAGCAATTGCATGAGATTGCAACTTTTTCCGGCTTCACAAGTAGGAAAAGAGACAAACCACTCTCCTCTCTGTTGACATCATATTTTCCTTCCTCAATAACCTTCCTTGACCTTCACCTCTCCAATAAATAGCTTGTATACAGATGCTCCACTATTAACTATCAAAGAATAGCTAATATGTCTGTCTGGAACAATCTGCACACTTATTAAACAATTAGCACGAGAGAGGTACCCATCCCTTCACAATGATGGGTCGTCCAAGGTCATCAATCCTCGGAACATCAATCCATTCTCCTTTTGAAAAATCAATTGGTTTTTCAATGGATTGATTTGAATTAGAAATTGCTATAGATTTAGAAAGTGATTTTGGTTTCAAACACGTTCAGAGTTTATTTTAGATTTTGTTGAAATTGTTTTAATTTTTGACTTTTCAGATTTCTTATTTGAAACCTGCTTCTGAACTTTGTTTGGAATCTTCTCAGACTTAACTGATGAAGACCCAGGTTTAGAGTTATTCTTAGGCTTAGCCTTAGAACTCCCCCTTACCTTAGCAACCCGTCCATAATCTCCATTTTTATTTAAGGCAATTTTGTTACAATTGTCATACACAACATGTTTCCCCTTTTGCTTCTTGATTGGTTTTGGGGATACAGGCTTTTTGACATTGCCTGAGTTTCTAGCAAATTTCACTTCGGTCCTTTTCTGTTTAACATACGGACAGGCAGCAACTAAATGCCCACACTCTCCGCAGTTAAAACAAGACCTATAATCTTCAAAATTACATGCATACCCGTCATCCCAATACCAATAGGGACAATGAGCAGCAATATGACCAACTTCACCACATTCAAAACAGTTTCTCCATTCAACATCACCATGAGAATACTGTGGTGAGTTGTTTCCCCAGTAACCATCAAATCGAGAGGTATATGAATAATCATAAGAGTCATATGATCTAGATGAAAAATTTCTTGAATTCTTTTGATGAGAATTTTTCATCTGATCATTTCCTTTCGATTTGTTTGGTTTTGGTCCTTTTACTTTAGAACCTTTCTTGTGTTCAATATTTTTCCTTTCAATGTTTTTCTTTTGATCCTCATGTTGGTTAGGATTTAGTTCAAACGACAAATGACCAAATTGATGTTAAAATTTTTTTTTTTAAATAAACATTGGTTTTCATTAAAACGAAAAACGAACTTTACATCACAATAGAAGGTAGACGGGCAACAAGCTGCGCCGCCACCCCCTTTCTGAATTGCGAACCCTAGTCTACCGAACACAAATCCTTGCCCCCTGGAGATGAACTATTGCTGTGGACGACCCGTTGGACCCTGGTCAAGAAACGAATAGCTTCTGGCGCTAGGGAGCCAAAGGTATCAAATGCCAAGGGGATAAAGACATGTTGGTTCTCTGCACAAGCTTTGGCATGCTTATCTACTTTCTTCGATTCCGCCTTTCTCGATGCTTGCCCAGCTACAAACCCTGTTTCCCTTAACCCAACCAAAGGAGATACCCCTGTGAGGTCCACGCAAGCATGTTTCCCCCTCTCCCAACCAAAGACAAGCAGATCTGCTGGTCGCAGGGTGGATCTCCCTTCCGCAGGGTCTGTGAGAAATTCACAGGGGCCTCCTTTTTGGCAGAAATCCTAGCTCTTCTCAGGATGTCCCACAAAACATCCCTCACCCAGTCATGCCGATATTTGAACCCAGGAGCTCTTTGCAATGAATTGCGTGCTCCCCATATTTATCCATGCAAGCTTTACGGAAGATGGGGCATGTTTCATCTTCCTGATACATAGGGATCATCAGCCGGTACTTAAGTATAGCCGTGTATTCCACTGCAGACATGCATTGACCCAAACCCTCAATCGGGATAACGGTCAAAAAATCCTGAGCATGAGGACCCTTCAGGCATTCAATCACCGCCTTTTGGCGGGAGGACAACTCAAAAACTTCTCCCAGGCTCTGAGCAGTTTTGCTAAACAGAGCATTCGCCAAAGTTTTTTGTGGCTTTGAGGGGGGGTGTCCTTATTAGAAAAACCGCCAATATCAAAGTCCGGGAGATAGACATTTAAGCGTTCGAGTGCCTGTTGATAGTCCGAGTCTAGCCCGATGACCCCACAGTTTCGAAGGATATGATCCTGAAGTTTCCAAGACTGAGCTCTAGACGCCACAAAGGCATAAACCCCAACATCTCGAGCTGAAAGAAGGCCCAAACCACCTAAACGCATTGGCAATGATGCCAACCGCCATTGGAGGTCCCCGAAGAAGGGGCCACCACACACGACTAAATCTTCAATAGCCTCCCGGAGGCCATCATCGAAAAGGGATACCGCATCCACCATCAAGTGGGGTTGACAAGTTCGCAACCCAAAAAGTAACTTAGCGACCCCCATGCATGACCTAAGTAGGAGGAGTTCACTTTGGGGATCCCTAAGGCGGGGCAGGAGTTTCATAAGGTCCACCGCAACCGAGGCCCGCCGCCCTGCCAACTCCCCAATAAAGATAGGATCTCGGCAAACAGCCCCACCAAGGAGCTTAACCCCTCTCTCTAGTCTACCAATCCCTCTCGGGAAAAGCCCTTCCTGAACTTTCAGCCCATCACACGTCGGCCAAAAGACCTCTGTTTTCTTAATATTGAGATGAAGCCCCAGAGACGGCCCATGCTCATTGATGATGTCTAAAGCCTTAGCAACCTCAGCTGCGTTGCCTATAATCGTCCCATCATCTAAATACCAAGCATGAAACGGGAGGTTACAGTGTTCCTGAACCCGCAGATAAGGGGGTGTAAGGCAAGAGCAAAGAGAAGGCCCCAAAGGATCTCCTTGCTGCACTCCGGTAGTAGCCCCAATACAATCATTACCCACATACAGCCTAGCAGGCTGCGCATAAAGGAACTGGACCCATGGATAGATAGACGGGCACCGTTGGTGAACCTCTTGGAGAAAGGCTATGCGGTCGACCATGTTGAAAGCATTGGAGAAGTCTACTGTAAGCAGAGCTAAGGAACCATCCGCATGAAAAGAGTTGAGGAACCTGTTGGCACTGTGAAGCACCGCCTCTGCCCCATTTGGTATCCCTACTCCAAATTGAAAGTCCCTAGGTACTGGGCAATGTGCTTCCCAACCTTCTTCATAGCCACTTTAGAAACCAACCTTCGCCAAATGCTCCCCACAGCAATAGGCCTAATTCCATTATCGGGCTTCAATAAGGGGGTAAGGGGGGCCGAGGCAACAAACTCGGCAAGTTTCTTAGGGCAGGCCCCCCCAAGCCATAAGTTGACGACTTCAGTGATGGCCGCGAGCAAACCCAAGGAAGTAACCGAGCCTTCGCCACCAATAGCATCCAACAGGTGTTGGGCCCGTATCCCGTCCCTGCCGCAAGACGTCCCTTTAGGGAAGGAGCGATACATCTGAGCACACAATCCCCATCTACAGATAGAGCGGGTTGGGCGATAGGGTTAGAAGGCAATGATGGAGGCATCACCACTGGGTGTTTATCAATGAGGGCTTTCATGGTCGATTCACATAGAGGGGCAACCCCACTGGAGCACAAAACCTTAACTGCTACCGTGAAATGCCCATCCCTGACTTTTCGAAGACATTGCTTAATATTAGGCTCCCTCTCATTGTCTTCTTCCCTTCTGGCTTCTCCCCTAGGTACCACAACCTCCCCCATGTTATCCAAGAGGGAAGAGACCAAGACTGCAAACCCAGACCCATCTTTCCATGCTGTAAGTGCTTGCATGATACTACTACACTGCAGAGATTTCCTGTTGCCTGATCTTCGCTCCTGTCTAGAGGACGGTCTGACCACCCTCAGGGTTAAACCGCGGAAGCAATAACAATTGGACCCAATTGTCAACCGAGCCTGGCGTCGCCACCACTTTGCGTAAGGCACCTGTTAACACTTGGACGAACATTAGACGACAACCGGGGGGAATGCTTTTAACAGTTTGAATAGGGAGGGAAAAAACACGCTCGAGGAGGGCAACATCCCCAACCATCCTGGTTGGGTGAAGTGGGTTTGCGTCGACTACCACTTGACATGGTTTCCGTATCCCAACAATGAAATCTTCAACATCTCCCGAGGCCATGGCGAACGATACAACCTCATCATTATGCTTGCACCCCCTACTAAGAGCGTGCATCACCATGCACCTCCCACATAACCATTTATCTCCTGCCCTGAGAACTTCCCCAACATCCAAAAAAAAGGTCCAGATCCTTCGAGATAGCCTCCTTCATAGATAGTCTTCGGTTTGTCTGCCTTGAGATGAGTGCTTTGTATGTGTTCAAGAAGGCGGAAAAATCCGCCAAACCCCGGTTTACCATCTTTACAATCGTGATAATGTTTAAAGGGCAGGCCCTTAAACCACTAACAGAGCCCTGCACAGAGCCTCCTGACTTGACATTCCGGGCCTTCCTGGCAGATTTAACAAATTGATATTATCAACATATATACATTTGAGTAAAGATTGTTCAATATTATCAATTGGAAAATCTTTATTGAGACAAGCATTTTATGATTTTGATTGTCAATCTTAGAAATCGCAGGCCTAAAATCCATGTTGCTCAATTGAACTTTTTTAGAGGTATTTCGTGAACTCAATGAATCTGTTGTTTTTTAATCATTTACTCTGTTTTTAGAGGTATTTCGTGCGTTTGTTTTCAGTGTTTCGATTATATTTTCAATTGTTTGTGAAGTGATCATGTATGTTTTATGGAATTTTGGCGTTTCGGCCAGAGGATTCTTGTGAAATTAGTTGGTTTTTATCTTCTAATTAGGGCTTAATTTAGGTATAGGTTAATCTATAATGGTGTCTGTTGTGCTCCCTATCATATATTTTGATTTGCAGCCAGAAAATGAAAAACGATATGCCTGATTAATAATGGGTCAAGGCATGAGTATTTAAGATATGCTTAAAATCTTGTTTGGTTCATTTGTTACAGAGTGATATTTGCGGATTGGTATCATGGCTACAAGAGTTTTAGAAAAAGAATTTAAAACTAGATGAAGCAAATAAAAGATTGACGTCAAAGGTTAAGAATTTTTTGATACATTCTTGTGGTTTAATCCATCTTATTAGTTTGTAATTGGTGATGTTAATATAGTTTATGATCTTCTTTATTGTTAAGCTTCATTCATAATTTAATGGGTCGATCTCAACTTTTGTGTTTTTCTTGTATGCCAAGCATATACACATTAGGCGTTCTCATGTTTATGGGTTCTCAAGGTGTCTCACAAAACTTGGAAAAGTCTACGTAGACGTTTCTTCCATGTGGCATATGTTTCAACAAACTTATACCACATGCAAGCTACAAATCATACGTTAAGATCCATATTCTTTTTTTTTAAGAAAATTTTGATTTAATATTTAGCCCTTCATAATACTAGTGGGTAACCCACGCATTGCGGCGGATTCGACAATACGTGGTAGGAACATGATATGCATCAGACCCAAGTATTTTTCATGTATTTTAACTGAGTCTCTTTTCACCTTTCGAGGAGATAGCATGTCCTTCTTCACTCGCAATATTGCTAATGCAAAAAGAAGATCACCAAAGTGTACTTCAAATACATTGCTAAAGGAGTTATATTATATGATTGTAAACAAACACCTAATATTGCCATGAATAATATTTCTTTTTGGAGTATTAAAAATATACATTTGGGTAAAAAAAAATATGTATATGTTATGAGGAATTTGAGCAAGTTATTGCCTTTTGAACCCATTTGGGTAAAACCGTAAAATACTACTTGTAAATGTAACCTCTAAATATAACAGTGTCAATAAATCAAATTAAAAAATATGTAACACTCAAAACTCAAAGCATGTTGGTATGTTTCACTGTTTTAGCCCTACACTATCATAAGGATAAAAAAAATTATGTTGCTTTCTGTTTAACTACCTAAAAATTGAGGGACCGTATAGATGATGAGAGAATCAAAAGCATCAACATCGCTAACATTTTGTTTGCTTTGTTTGCCATCATTTGGAGTCACGTTTCAAGTGCTAGAACAAACAACTCATACTAACATATTTAGATCATAGGGTCAGGAGTAAAAGCAAGTTTATTGTAGTGAAAGAAGATGTGAACTAAACCGAACTTCTGTATAGTAACCTACAAATTCTGTGTGCTTCTCATTAATTTACATATAAGTGATCCTAAGACATGTACCTACAATAATTATTAACCAAGCATTTTTCAAGTGGGTTGAGAGTATAAACAAGGGTGTATCACAAAGGTAGATACAAAAATAATGAAGGATAACTTGATTGTGAAATTTTGATAATTTAATGAAATAAAGTTATCCCATGGGCATTTAGGGAAGAAAAGTGGTAAAATTTAGAAAATTGTAAAGAAACCCTTGATATGCTATCTTAACTTTGGACAACTTGGACATATTTGCCCATGCTTCCTCCTTTATAATGTAGTACTAGTGGGGAGCCCGCGCATTGCAACGGAGTTGACAATACGCAATTGAATAACTAAATGGTTAAGACAATCAAGTGGTCAATGAAGTGAGGATGCCATGAGAGGTCGTTATACAACCTACATGTCATTTATATTTATGTACACAACCTCGTAAATAGCTTTTATTCAACGATATTATTGATATATAAGGATATTGTTTTCATAATCAAATTTCATGATAATATTTATTTAAATCTAATGTGGATAGGCAATATGGGGGATTTTGTTATCATAACCAAATAAAAGATATCTTCAAATTCTTGAAATTTCTAAATTTTTCAAAAGCTTTATTTTTACAAAATATATAAGATTTATACAACTTATGTTCACATGATAAAAAGAACTAAGATTTACATGTTAATTATAAACATGTTATAGTTGTTACTGAAATTTTCTATCTATATAATAGATAGAAAATTATCTTAGGAAATCAAGTAGTTGAAAAATATCTGCACTCCACAGTACCATGACATTTACAAGTAAATACAAAATTTAAAAATTATACCTCACTTTAACATCAAACAAAATTACTTCTTTTAGACTCAAATGAAATCAGATGCAACTCTATTTTTATCACCTAGAAAACAATCGCGGTTGTCGACAAATCTTTGTGGTGGCACACAACAAGATTTGATGGTCTGGAAGTCTAGTACAACTTCGGTTTTCAGGATTTGATAATCCATGTGAGGTGGTTGTGGAAATACCATGGGACAACGGATGATGAAACTGAGAGGGAATCAAACAACAATCTATAATTGGTTTTTCCTCCCCTTGTTTGACATCAAAATTTATAGGATCGAAAAAAACTGACTATTTAAGGCTAATTATGTACCGGTACATAAAAGGTTGTATTATTTATTTATCTAGGCTTTTCGTTTTATGAAGTCAAGAAGTTTTAACCACATAATTATTACGTCTATAACTCATATACGTTTAATTTCGTTTTGATATTTACTCTTCCCAGTCTTTTTAAATTCTTTAGGATTACATTTTTAGATTTCAATGAAAATTATATATATAATTTCTTACGATAATAATACTCCAAGTATAAAACTTGTATTTTATTTTTAATTCATATTTTTTACACATACAAATTTATGAGAAGAACTTCAAGATTAATGTTATATCAGTTTAGAAATTGTTGAGTGTTTATCGTCATTACTATTGAGTGTTTATTATCATTATAAACCTCACTTAACCCTAACCGACTTTGTTGTTATGCAACGGTTAGTTTTATAAATCGTCTGTTTTTTTCGTTGTGGTTCGCGTCATACTACAATAGCACAATCGGTAAGGATCAGTAATTTTTATATATATATATATATATATATATATATATAATTGTATATAGGGTAGGGTTCAAATAGGAACCAACCCTTACGTAGGAACTATAGGAACCAATCTGAGCCATCCATCTTCAATGGCATGATTGTAAATAAGTAAAACTTTAATTAATTGTTATTTTAATAAAGGGGTATTAATGTCTTTTGTTCAATATCATTTATTAGGAAATTAATAAGAAACTCCTGCATATTTGGAAACAGCAAATTAGTGTTTATGGTATACCCAAACGTATTTATTGTATATACTATTAAAATTATATCTCGGTATATATACAACAGTGTACATTGGTGTATATTCGTTTTTTCATTCATCATCATCACCAACACAAGATATACATTGGTGTATATTCGTTTCTTCATTCATCATCATTCAACATCATCAACACAGATATATATTGGTGTATATTGGTTTTTTCATTCATCATCATCAACACAGATATACATTGCTGTATAATCGTTTTTTCATTCATCATCAACACAGATATACATTGATGTACACAGATATACATTGGTGTATATTCATCTCGTCCCACCGGGAGACTCATATACGTTGCTCGACGAGGAACCTACAATGTAAAATTAAAAATGAATTTTACAATATTTAAAAAATATAGCTAGACATGCTACAACTCATATACGGTACACCTGTGTATATTGAGTAACACACAGGCTGTGTCATACTGCACATTTAACGTCAAACAAAATACTATCAGTTTATTATAACATCTTTTACCACCTATAATACACTTGTGTATAACAACTAAGAAGCTAAGAACAAATCTTATTGTATCTGTACAACCCCAATAACTATATATGATACACCAGTGTATGATCGTTTCAAACATTTTTGAACCCCAGTAAAATGGGTTCTGGATAAAGCGGGCACCGACCAGTATGATCGTTTCAAACATTTTTGAACCCTTGGTTCTATTTCGTTCAGTTCTGGTCTGGTTTGAACCATTTAACACCCATAAAAGTAATACTACCATATACAACTGTTTGTAATACTACAGAAAAGGTTAGAAGATCTTGAAGAATTTGGAGACCTTGGTCAACAGTTTCAAGTTGCAGAAAGGAAAATGACTACAGGGGGTTTGGTAATATTTTTGGTATGCTACAAACAGAGGGGTCTTGGATCGAAGAGATCCAGATTATTATTATTGTTATAATCCCTCACCACCGCTATTGGTTCAGCAACAACCATCATCTTCAACCCCTAATCGGAACCCTAGTTGGAACCGCCGCCACCGTCACCATCTCTTCCTCTCCCTATGCTTCTGTTCTCTCTCTCTTATTCTTTCTCTTTCCTTATATAGGTTTCTTTCCCTCTTTTGAACCAGTCTGGGTGTATAACAGGAGGTTGGGGTGTAATCGGTGTAGAAGGGGGGTGGTGGTTGATGGGTTTGAGGATGGCCCGCCGGAGCTCCGCCGTAAACCACCATACTCCGCCGCTGTCCACCGAGCTCTGCCCTCCTCTCTCTCTCTCTCCATATATATATATATATATATCATGAAGTCAAATAACTGCCATATATAACAATTTTAATTAAATTAAAAGATAATATTTAATTGTCTAATTACATAACTACCCCCTAGATCAAGATAAAAGATGAATGGCTCAGATTGGTTCCTAAGTTCCTAACTAGGGTATTGGTTCCTATTTGATCTTTTTCCTATATATATATATATATATTATAACAATTAAATTATTTGGTAGAAACTTATGGACTTCCCTTAATTTAATACATGCATTATTCATTTACATCTATTTCATGAACAATTTAATATTCACATAAAAATACTATTTTGCCCTCTTACTAACTTCATTAAAACATTGTACCATATGCATTATATGTTGTAATTACTTAAATTTTGTTGGATCCCTTCACTCATGCTTTATAATATAGAATAGATAGATTTTCCATAGGTTGACATCTTTATTGAATAATTAATTATAATTAAAGTAATTTATTGTAAATAAATTTTGGAGTCTAAATTAAATCTTAGCCATATTGGTGTAATGAGTAAGTTGGTTTCGAAAGTGTTGGCGAATAGATTGAAGAAAGTGATGGGTAATATTACTTCGGAGCCTCAATCTGCTTTTTGATGGGTCGGTGCATTCTAGATGGGCCGTTGATAGTTAGTGAAGTTATGACGTGGGAGAGAAAAACTAAGAGAGATATGTTTCTGTTTAAAATAGACTTTGAAAAGGCGTATGATAACCTCAACTGGGAGTTCATTTTGATGATTTTGAAACAGATGGGTTACCCGGAGTTATGGTGCAACTGGATATACGGTGTGGTGTCTTCTGCTCGGTCGTCAGTTTTGGTAAACGGGTCCCCTACGTTTAAATTTGAATGTGAAAAGGGGTTAAGACAAGGAGATCCGATTTCTCCGTTCTTATTTATTATTGTCATGGAAGCATTCTCTGCTGTAACACCCCGCCCCTCTCACCACCAATATTGTCCGCTTTGCCCATCCAGAGCTCACGGATTTGTTTTTGGGTGCCCAAGTGGAGACTTCCCAGGAGGTCACCCATCCTGGAATTTCTCCTACCTGAGCACGCTTAACTGTGGAGTTCTCTTCTCATCTACTAACATTAAGCCCCAAAACGCGTTGGTGATTTAAGAGGCAAGACATTACTTATGAACCAAGGATCTCTCCTGGCCACGGCCGATGTGGGATTTTCCTGGGGTGTCACATTCACCCCCCGTTAGAGTCTCATCGTCCCTGATGAGGTATGCACCCACCATCCCGAACGGCACAGGAGTGGCTCTGATACCATCTGTAACACCCCGCCCCTCTCACCACCAATATTGTCCGCTTTGCCCATCCAGAGCTCACGGATTTGTTTTTGGGTGCCCAAGTGGAGACTTCCCAGGAGGTCACCCATCCTGGAATTTCTCCTACCTGAGCACGCTTAACTGTGGAGTTCTCCTCTCATCTACTAACATTAAGCCCCAAAACGCGTTGGTGATTTAAGAGGCAAGACATTACTTATGAACCAAGGATCTCTCCTGGCCACGGCCGATGTGGGATTTTCCTGGGGTGTTAACACCCTCAAATTTCCACTGCGGGGTTTTACCGCGAGGCGCATGACATACCAGGATCCCATAGCCATAAGTCATATGAACGAACTCTAAATGCCCAAACCATTTAGTTCGTTTTCCAAAAATATAGTTTTAACACTTAACCAAAAAGTTTAGATAAGTTGCGGAAGCGTAAATCAAACATAATTGTTTAAGTTCATGCGCAAAACAACGCGCCCAAAATAAAACCGTTGAATGTAAAGCAAAGTATAAGTTAAATAATGTTCATAACCCATGACACAATGATGCATGTCCTATCGTGCTCCGAACCTAGAGACCTGCAAAAGCATGCTATCGTGTGTCAACATAAAGTTGGTGAGTTCACAAAGTAAGGTAAGTAAAAGTGTAGGTTTCCCAAACCAAGAACAACAGTTAAGTTTCCCAAACCCGAAAATAGTAATCAATAACCAAAACCAAGAACCACTAGTTCAGCGTATGCCAAGGGTAGCTAACCCATTCATGATAACTAAACAATGATATACCGAATTGCTATTCAAACGATGCACTCGCCCCGCGAGCTGGTTTTTGCCTCCCATCATTGCCTATCAACAATGATAAAGTCTAAGGTCGTAGTTCACGCCCGGCTCCCAGCACGGTGTGAGGTTTGTCAAACCTAATAGCGCTATCAACTAGTAACCCGCTTGCCATAACCCGGCAACTCATTCGGTAAATAGTGAAGGACTTCCGTGATAGTATGCAGTTTAGTTCATCAAGGACAAAAGGTATGAAACTAGCAAAACCCGATCCACACAAGGAATCGAAAACCCGACCCACACAAGGAGTCAAAGCACCCCAAAACCCGGGTGTGTAGTAGTCCCAAACCGGACTAGAAAATAGTAGTCTCAAACCGGACTAGAAAAGTTAAGTAAGTTGTCTCAAACCAGAGACGCATGCTTTTGAGAAAAGAGTAGTGAAACTCACCTTAGGTTGCAAAGCTAAAATCCGAATCCGTAAGTAATAGAAACTCGATAGCGACTCCCTATTATACGTGTCACTATGTGAGTACATGTGCATACACAACACACAACAAGACTCGTTTGTCCAAGACATCCAATGATGTGAAAAGTTGTTTAAGTGACACTAATGTTCTACGTGCACAAGTAACCCTACGAACCCGTTGGTGAACATTATGTTTAATATCAGTCATACACGTCATATACATCTCTTACAAGTGTACATACAAGTTCGAGTCACAATTAAGTCATACAAGCCTTCAAACAAGCACTTATACACATATTTCATAATCTGGGTTTTTAGGACAGATTAAGCGCTGTAAAAACAATTTTATGAAAAATACTTACACAACATATTACACTCCCAAAATTTTACTGAATATTACTAGGATTCCATTCGTCGTTTCACTATTTTTGTTTCATGACAAAACCTCATTGAAACATTATGAAAAATCATTTACTATATCTAGGTTTTGAAAACATTCACATAAGGTCAGTTTACGAGAAAAATTCTTAAAAATCGTGTATTTATCCAAATGAGATGAATCCAATTGGAAACGATTAGTTGTTCAGGTATCTAACTACTGTGCAAATTTCGTGACCTAACTCTTTGTAAAACTCGAGTTATGGTCGTTTAAAGTTGACCCAATTTATTAATTCGAAAATCAGGTTTAACCTTTATTTGTAATAAATTACAAAAACACATCAAACGATAACCAAATCGCATGATCTTACCCATTCCAGAAAGCTAAGACAACGTACGACATGCTCAAATCAAGAAAGAATTAAAACAGATAGTTTAAAGCCATGTTAAAGAGCCTACAAGTCGGAGCATGCAATCTGTCAGTTTTCAGTTATGTTAAGAACTCATCCATAACGCATCGTATGACCATATTATCGCCTAAATATTACCATAAACATGTAACACATCACGATCATACAACATAACAGTCCCAACATGCAAGTTTTTATCACAAATATTATTATTTATAAACCCTACATATTTATAAATCAAAACCATGCATTAACATGTAACACACCACATAATAATCACAAAGCTTAATGTTTAACGTGTTAATCTTTTATAATCTTATGTTTTGTTCATTATAGACCCACATCAGATCTGGACAAACAAGTTTGTGGTGTTTTAAAACATGATTAAAAAGGATTAACACATACAAGAAGGATTAATATACCTCAAGCTCTTCAACCAATTGATTCTATACCTTCTCAAGCTCCTAGGATCTTTAGATTGGGTTAATGGTAGAGGGTAGGGGTTAAAATTTCGTATGAAAGGCTGCAGGTCATAATTAGGGTTGATAACTATAAAATTCTTGTTTTAAAACGTTTTTATAAAGAAAAGAAAAACCCAGCGTATGGGCTGGAACTTCTTGTGGGCTGCGCCAAACTTCACCACAAACAGCCCAAGGCTGTATCTGATTCTGATCCACGCGCAAGATGGCATGACACATTTACTATACTTTATTGTTGTTATTACTATTTTTTGTCATATTCTTCACAAATAATTCATGCCATTCATTACTGTTGTTGACAACATTTTCTTTTGGGTTTGACTTGGTCTACGCCAAGATGGCATGACACCATTTTTTTTACTTGTTAATATATATATATATATATATATATATATATATATATATATATATATATATAGGGTGAGGTTCCTGTACAAAGGCTATATTTCGTGAGAAGTGTGAGAAGGATTAAAAATTGACACTTAGGCATCATTTTTGGAACTTATTCATGATGTTTTGGATTGTTTTGCCTATAAAAACACCAAACATAACAATTAAAAACAAAAAACAATGTATTTTAGGCTTAAAACTTAAAACACCATGCTAAGAACATTAAACAGTGTGTTTTAAGTGTTAAGTAGTGTGTTTTAGTTGTTTTTTAAATTTAATAACTATAATACATTGCATTGTGTTTTAGATTGTTGTGTTTGGTGTTTTTTTAAGTTAAAACAACCTAAAACATCATTCTTAAATCGAAAACATGATGCCTACATGTCAATTCTTAATCCTTCTCACACTTCTCACGAAATATGTCCTTTGTACAGGAACCTAAACCTATATATATATATATTATAATTAATATATATAAATAATAGTAATTGATATAAAATATTCAAACTCCATATTTTAAGTACCCAATATTTTAAGTGTTTATGGCTACTGATTCAACTAGATTCGGTTACAGACCCAATCACGTATACTCACGTACAAAAATAGTTTCGCTTAATTCGAAATAATTTCATGTAATAGCTTACACATAAAATATAATAAATCTATAAAATATTTAGCTCAATATTTTATAACTTATATATGATCCTCAGTCTATTGATTGTCGGTTACGAGCTCGGTAACGTGTTTTCACATAATAACATGTATCGTCACATAAGTTCACAAATAAATTCACATTAGCATATAATTGCAAAAAAATATAAAACGAGTTATTCTACAATTATTTGTTTTATTGTTTCATCAATGTTTAGGGTTCAAGACTCGTGTATGCAGTTGTTCACCTATAACCATGTATCGTGTGACTCACTTAACTAACTCTAGTCAAGTGCAATCCATGAATTATCGTGTAAGTTAACTAGGGTTAGGTTAAACTATTAACCCGAAAATGCGTGGTGTCACATCATCCCCAAGTTGAAAAGAATTTCGTCTCGAAATTCGGCAAGTTATCTGTGGAGTAGGTGCCAAGTGAGAGAAAAAAAATTTGAAAATTTTTATGGGTGTCACATCATCCCCAAGTTGAAAAGAATTTCGTCTCGAAATTCAGTTCGAGTTTTTGATTACTAGCTCTAATTTTCCGAAAAGAGTGGTTCCAACACTAGCATTGTTTCGATGTCTCTGGCCAGATAAGATTTCCCTCACCAGAACGAGGTATATCAATCATTATCTCGTGCCAAGGATTTCAGTACATGGCTGGACAACCCATCCACGCCCATGATGACGTCAGAGCTATGAAGGACAGTTGGGATGATGAGATCGATACCTAAAGGTTAGTTAAACCGTACAGGTTTCTACTCGTGATAGAGTTAGGTAACTTCAACAAGCTTACCATCAGCTAGTTCTACAGTGTGTTTGGGTTCAGGGAGAGTTGGGTCTAACTCTAGAGTTTCGGTAAAGCCCAAGGCACATGCTAAAACAACATCAAAATCAATTAGGACATTAACAAAGTTTATCATTCGCAAGGAACATACCCGTCACACGTTGTTGTCATCATTGTTCCCGTTGTTGTTGTCACCGTTGAGCTGGGGACAGTCCCTTTTGAAGTGGGTTTCACTCCCACACTGAAAACACCCTTTTCTAGTATTCGACGACTCTGTTGCCCCTGCTGTTGTTGCTGATTCTTTGGGAATTGAGCACGACAGTCCTTAGCTGCATGACCAACTTTCCCGCATCGATCACACTTTCCGTTCTCACATGGACCAGAATGGTGATAGTTGCACAATTCACACTTTGGGTGCCTCCCCTTGTAAGTACCCTGGTTATTGTCAGAAGGGGTCTGGTTGTTGTTGTCGTTTGCACCTGACCTCTTTCGCTGCTGCTGACTGCCGCCACCACTTGAGGCCTTGCCCGGACCATCTTCCCATTTCCGTTTGTTGTCAGTAGAACCAGAAGATGAAGCACCTCGAGGGGGTAACAGTCCCTCTTCCACCTTCTGATCAGTCAGCTGGTGTGCCATACGAATAACCTGCTGAAGGTTGTTGAAGTTTGCAGCAGTGACCATACCCTTGATTTGTGGCACCAAACCCTTGATGTACAGTTCAATCCGCTTGTAGAGCGGTGTAGAGTAGTTAGGGCACATGGTTGCCAACTCATGTGACCTAGTAGTGTAAGCTTCAATTTCCGACCCTACCATCTTCAGGTTCAGGTACTCAGTTTCTAACTTCTGAATTTCATCCCGAAGACAGTACTCCTCCCTTAACATCTCCTTGAAAGCCTCCCAAGGTGTAGCATTTGCCACATCCACCCCTAATATCTGTTTCTGAGAGTTCCACCAGGATAATGCCGCATTCTCAAGGGTACCAGCGGCATATTTGACCCTGTCAGCTGGTGGACAGTTACACATAGCGAAGCATGATTCCAACTTTTCGAACCACCTTAGTAGTCCGACTGCTCCTTCAGATCCCCCAAGTTTTGAGGCTTGCAGTCCATGAACGTCTTGTAGGTACAGCCTGGAGGGTGATGTGGAGGTTGTCCAGCTTGAAAAGCTGCGAGGGCTTCAACCACCCTGTCGTTGATAAGTGCATTCAGTTCAGCCTGTGTCATGTTGATGTTTCCCCGTCCATGTCCACGTCCAGCCATCGTGATCCTACATTTACCCTAAGCTCATGAGACATAAAAATATGCGGGCCATACGATCGTTCACACGTGATGTAAGCGAACTGGAATAAAGAACAAACTTCAAAAGAACGACTTAGTCTCGACTGGGTCTAGAATAAAAGAAAGAAAGATCAAGCGAATGAAAATAGGAATCAATCGTCTCTGTGCTCAGTTAAAATAATAGAGTCTCCCTATTCAATCTCTTCGGGTTTGATGGGCTTGGGTTCCTTCTCTAATTCCTCTTCCTCCTCCTCATTGGTTGGTTCCTGCACTGGTACTCGATGGCTAACTCCCCATCCGTGAAGCCGGTTGGAATTTTAGTCCCAATTTATACGCCACATGGCCAATCTTTCGTCCTTCACCAAGGATGTGCTCAATATCGGATTTAGTGTTAAAGGATTATGTATCTACTATAACTTGTTAAACAAGTGTACATAGCCCGAAAGCTAGTTGTGCACTTAAGTTGTGAGTGCACTAATGCAATGCTTATGCTATGACAGTTATAGACTAGACTCATCATGCAGTCCTAGTTCACTATAACTAGTGGCTCTGATACCAATCTGTAACACCCTCAAATTTCCACTGCGGGGTTTTACCGCGAGGCGCATGACATACCAGGATCCCATAGCCATAAGTCATATGAACGAACTCTAAATGCCCAAACCATTTAGTTCATTTTCCAAAAATATAGTTTTAACACTTAACCAAAAAGTTTAGATAAGTTGCGGAAGCGTAAATCAAACATAATTGTTTAAGTTCATGCGCAAAACAACGCGCCCAAAATAAAACCGTTGAATGTAAAGCAAAGTATAAGTTAAATAATGTTCATAACCCATGACACAATGATGCATGTCCTATCGTGCTCCGAACCTAGAGACCTGCAAAAGCATGCTATCGTGTGTCAACATAAAGTTGGTGAGTTCACAAAGTAAGGTAAGTAAAAGTGTAGGTTTCCCAAACCAAGAACAACAGTTAAGTTTCCCAAACCCGAAAATAGTAATCAATAACCAAAACCAAGAACCACTAGTTCAGCGTATGCCAAGGGTAGCTAACCCATTCATGATAACTAAACAATGATATACCGAATTGCTATTCAAACGATGAACTCGCCCCGCGAGCTGGTTTTTGCCTCCCATCATTGCCTATCAACAATGATAAAGTCTAAGGTCGTAGTTCACGCCCGGCTCCCAGCACGGTGTGAGGTTTGTCAAACCTAATAGCGCTATCAACTAGTAACCCGCTTGCCATAACCCGGCAACTCATTCGGTAAATAGTGAAGGACTTCCGTGATAGTATGCAGTTTAGTTCATCAAGGACAAAAGGTGTGAAACTAGCAAAACCCGATCCACACAAGGAATCGAAAACCCGACCCACACAAGGAGTCAAAGCACCCCAAAACCCGGGATGTGTAGTAGTCCCAAACCGGACTAGAAAATAGTAGTCTCAAACCGGACTAGAAAAGTTAAGTAAGTTGTCTCAAACCAGAGACGCATGCTTTTGAGAAAAGAGTAGTGAAACTCACCTTAGGTTGCAAAGCTAAAATCCGAATCCGTAAGTAATAGAAACTCGATAGCGACTCCCTATTATACGTGTCACTATGTGAGTACATGTGCATACACAACACACAACAAGACTCGTTTGTCCAAGACATCCAATGATGTGAAAAGTTGTTTAAGTGACACTAATGTTCTACGTGCACAAGTAACCCTACGAACCCGTTGGTGAACATTATGTTTAATATCAGTCATACACGTCATATACATCTCTTACAAGTGTACATACAAGTTCGAGTCACAATTAAGTCATACAAGCCTTCAAACAAGCACTTATACACATATTTCATAATCTGGGTTTTTAGGACAGATTAAGCGCTGTAAAAACAATTTTATGAAAAATACTTACACAACATATTACACTCCCAAAATTTTACTGAATATTACTAGGATTCCATTCGTCGTTTCACTATTTTTGTTTCATGACAAAACCTCATTGAAAAATTATGAAAAATCATTTACTATAGCTAGGTTTTGAAAACATTCACATAAGGTCAGTTTACGAGAAAAATTCTTAAAAATCGTGTATTCATCCAAATGGGATGAATCCAATTGGAAACGATTAGTTGTTCAGGTATCTAACTACTGTGCAAATTTCGTGACCTAACTCTTTGTAAAACTAAAGTTATGGTCGTTTAAAGTTGACCCAATTTATTAATTCGAAAATCAGGTTTAACCTTTATTTGTAATAAATTACAAAAACACATCAAACGATAACCAAATCGCATGATCTTACCCATTCCAGAAAGCTAAGACAACGTACGACATGCTCAAATCAAGAAAGAATTAAAACAGATAGTTTAAAGCCATGTTAAAGAGCCTACAAGTCGGAGCATGCAATCTGTCAGTTTTCAGTTATGTTAAGAACTCATCCATAACGCATCGTATGACCATATTATCGCCTAAATATTACCATAAACATGTAACACATCACGATCATACAACATAACAGTCCCAACATGCAAGTTTTTATCACAAATATTATTATTTATAAACCCTACATATTTATAAATCAAAACCATGCATTAACATGTAACACACCACATAATAATCACAATGCTTAATGTTTAACGTGTTAATCTTTTATAATCTTATGTTTTGATCATTATAGACCCACATCAGATCTGGACAAACAAGTTTGTGGTGTTTTAAAACATGATTAAAAAGGATTAACACATACAAGAAGGATTAATATACCTCAAGCTCTTCAACCAATTGATTCTATACCTTCTCAAGCTCCTAGGATCTTTAGATTGGGTTAATGGTAGAGGGTAGGGGTTAAAATTTCGTATGAAAGGCTGCAGGTCATAATTAGTGTTGATAACTATAAAATTCTTGTTTTAAAACGTTTTTATAAAGAAAAGAAAAACCCAGCGTATGGGCTGGAACTTCTTGTGGGCTGCGCCAAACTTCACCACAAACAGCCCAAGGCTGTACCTGATTCTGATCCACGCGCAAGATGGCATGACACATTTACTATACTTTATTGTTGTTATACTATTTTTTGTCATATTCTTCACAAATAATTCATGCCATTCATTACTGTTGTTGACAACATTTTCTTTTGGGTTTGACTTGGTCTACGCCAAGATGGCATGACACCATTTTTTTTACTTGTTAATATATATATATAGGTAGAGGATCCGGTAGGAAAATAGTTTTGTGTAGGAAGTGTAGGAAGTGTTTTCAACCGTTGGATCAAATCTTAATAAATCTTTAGATGAAGGGCATGATAGACTTTTTATCATATCCCATTAATTATCATATCCCTTTAATTTAGCATCTGTATTCTGGATTTTTATGAAAGATTATCATCCTAATATAACTAATTCTTCCTCATTTTCATAACAATCATAAGATAATCAATCTATACAACAATTCTTCCTCAGATATATAGTTCTTCCTTATTTTCGATTCTTCAAGTCATGTCAGAAGTTTCAGAAGATCTTTCGAGTGGTAAGTGTTTTCTTTTTACTTCAGTTCGTTTTCTTTCGATGTTTAAAATATGTGTTCAGTGATTTTATTGTTAATAAATATGTGTTTTTCGAAAATTTTACAAAATGAAGTGTTATTGATCTGTGTTTTTATTGTGTTTGAGATTATTTTTTTTTAATATGAATACAAACTGAGAATCAAGTTTTTGAAATGGGTCGCTCATAATGGTGTTTAAAATGTGTAAATGTTATTGGGATTGATTATTAATTGTATGTGGATGTGGATAGTTATGCGTCAACTGAAGAATTGATTGATTAAATATTAAAGAGTGTTTTTTGATGAATGTATTTAGTACTTTTAGTTCTTATGTTGGTTTTTTGTGAATTTTCAAATGTGTGTTTAAAGTTCTGGATAGTACCAGTGGTGTTTTTAACCTGCACATAAAAGTAATGTTTTTGTTCAAGATACGAAGCTGTAGTGTTTTATATAATACTATACGTGTAGGCATATGTTGAGTTTATGGTACACATGCAATGTTTGTTTGTTGTTGACAGCAAATGAATGGTGTTTTATTTTTGAACATACACATGCAATCTGGTATTGTTTTTAAAATACAGATTTACAATGACTGAATTTGTTATTCGTTAGTGTAGTGTTTTAAGTATGTTTTTGTAATTTAAAAAAGTGGTGTTATAATAGTTTAAGTACGAATCATTCCCCCTTTTTTTTTTACAGATCCATCAATTCACATTCCTGAAGTAGACCAATCTATTATTCCACTGCTTGGAATGAAGTTTTCGACAGTCGAGGAGGGTTATAATTTTTATAAGAAGTATGCTGATGCAAGTGGTTTTACAATTAGAAGTGCTACCGTAGTTAAAAAGGGTGAAATCATTCAAACCAAGTACTTTTTATGCTCTAAGGAGGGTTTTAAAAAACCGAAGCCGTTTGATTCAGCTAACGAGGATTCTTCATCTAAAGTTGGTAAGAGAGCACCATCTATAAGGGTAGGATGTCGGGCATGCATTCGTATAAGGTTGGACAAAGATAAGCGGCAGTATGAAGTATATTTTTTTAATGCTCAACATAATCATTCTTTCGTCGAAGAAGATGATTGGCACTTGCTACCATCTAATAGAGGATTGACATACCAACAAGAGGAGGCAATAAGTTCGTTGGCAGAAATAAACATCGGGCCGGTTAGGGCTTTCAATATAATGAGGTCATTGTACGGTGGTTTTAACAAAGTTGGTGCCACCAAAACCGATTTTAAAAACTTTAGGAGGGATTTAAACAAATATGTTGGCCAGAATGATGCAGATATGTTAATAAAACGGCTTAACAGAAAGAAAGAATATTTACCTAACTTTTCTTTTGATTTCTTTGTTAATGAAAAGGGTGAGTTAGCCGGTGCCTTCTGGGCTGACGAACAAGCAAAGAGGAACTTTCTTTTTTTTGGTGATGTTGTATCTTTTGACGCAACATATAGGCGAAACAAGTAAGTTAAACATATTTGATTTTGTATATGTTTACCATGTAAATAGTGTTTCAGTCAATAGCAGTGTTTTTTATTAGAACTGAACCAATATATTACCAGTAGTGTTTTTTAAGTTGCTCATATAATTAATGTTGTAAGCAATATATTACAGTTGTACATGTAGGCATATGTTGATTGTATGGTACAAATGCAATGTGTGTTTTAGTTTAATAGAAAATTGAAAAATGTATGCGGCATGCACTGTTTTTTATTTGATATATGAACTTGCAAGACGTGTTTTACTTATATATTGTGGATTTATATTTTTTTCCAGGTACAAAATGATGTTTGTTCCGTTTACTGGGGTTGATAACCATAATAGGAATGTCACGCTTGGTGCAGCAATTATTGGTAACGAGACCGCTGATACTTACAAGTGGTTGTTAGGTGTGTCTAAGAAAGCTTTCGGCAGCGCACCACCTGTCATTGTCACTGATCAGGACCCGGCCATGAAGAAGGCAATCGAAGAAACATGCCCCGATAGCAGACATAGGTTATGTACGTGGCACATTATGGATAAGCTTGCGGTGAAGGTATGATATTTATTCATAGTAGTGTCGTAACGTAACCTTTTTTTTAATCAAATAAAAATAAATCTTGCTTAATTTTTTTTTTCAGGTTGGGGCTGTTTTATGCAATACCACTGATTTTAAGCAACGACTGTGTTTTATCTGCTGGAATGACACCATTTTACCAGAAGAGTTTGAGAGTAAATGGGCTGAGATTTTAAATGATTTTGGTCTAACGGATCATGATTGGTTGAATTCTATATATAAAGTTAGAGAGTCGTGGGTCCCGGCTTATTTCCGGAATGAGAAGATGTCTGGCCTCATGCGTACGTCATCTAGGTCCGAGAGTGAGAATCACTTTTTTGGCAAGTTCTGTAATCCTGGGTGCACACTTGTTGAGTTCCTTGGTCATTTCGATGCAGCTATAGAAGCGCAAAGGCATGAACATCGAAAAAATGACCATGACACACGAAACACTATTCCTGACATTTGGAGCGACTACCCATTAGAGAGACAGGCTTATCGTATATATACTCGTACGCTTTTTTTTGATGTTCAGCTTGAAATCCAAGATGCAATACATAGTTGTACTCAACAACGATTTGTGGAACCGGAAGAACCTGGTGGTTTTATGAAGTTTTATGTCAAGGATTGGACGCAGCTCACAACAAGATTGTATGAGGTTAGTCAACGTGCTATATTTTTTTTAAACAACAGGCTATGATACTTTATTATATTATTTTATACTAATTAAGCTTATGTTTTGGTTTTACTATGTTTCATGGGTAAAATGTTTTTTTATAGGTCATGCTTCGGAAAGAGGACATGAATATGTCTTGCAGTTGCCTACGATTTGAGCAGTTTGGGCTTTTATGCAGTCACATTTTTTGTGTTCTACGTGTAGGCGAAATTAGGGAGTTCCCAAAAAACTACATTTTACCTCGGTGGACAAGGGAGGCGGTACCTAATACAGCGCCCGGTGAATCTTTTTTACATGATAGCACAATGAAAAGGAGTGAAGATGTTAACCGTGTTATCCGTGAGATTACTTATACCACGGAGACGTATATTAACAAGGTTGTAGAACAGTTTGAGACGTTATGCAGTTTTCGAGATCACATTAAAGAGTTCATGCCAAAGGCGATTGAAGCTAATATTAATGCACCACGAAAGAGCCGCCGAGACAGGTTTGCAGAGTTATGTGGTGAAACTCCAGAATCTAATATAGTTGTTCGAGTCCCAGTGGGTACAAGGTTTAAAGGGATGAGCAAACCAAAGCGTTTTCGGTCGAAGCGTGAGCAAGCCATTAGTCAAGGAGCAAAAAAACGAAGGCAGTGTCAAAATTGCATGGAATATGGTCACAACATTCGCACCTGTACCAACCCTAAGAAGGTTGATAACGAGGATGATACTTATGGTGAAGAAGATCCAGGCGGGGATGTAGAGGCTGATGAAGATGAGGACGAGTAGTGTTTTAACACTGCCTAAAATAACTTCCACTTTGATTTTCCGTTTTTGTTTTTTTCCATGTTTCATGTTTTGCTACCTTCTTGATATTCTTTTGTTACTGTTTTTATTGTGATTTTAAGTGTTTTAATAAGTGTGTTGAAAATAAACTGATTTCCATGTTTTTTATGGCAATGTTTTGTTAACATGTCTGAATAAATAGTGTTTTATACGGACAAATAGTGTTTTATATCAACACGTAGTGTTTTTTTATGTTTAATCGTAGTGTTCTATATGAGTGAGCAGTGTTTTAATTGTTTGATACAAAACGAGATTTAGATGTCATAAAGCCGTTTCTAAGTCTTACTAAAACAATTTTTATGGGAATGTTTTTCTTTTACATGTATGTGTAAATAGTGATTTTTTTACTAAAACAATCGTGGTGTTTTATATAAACACACAATATACCATTATCCAAGCGAATAGTAAGCCATGTAAGCGTTCACTTAATAAGTAAAATATCCAAGAAACACAATGTATCATCATCCAAAATATATTCGAGTCATAATCCAAAACGTTAAAATATCCAAAAAACAAAATGTACCATCATCCAAAACATAATCGAGTCATAATCCAAATCATAAAGATAAACTAATATTGTTCCAAATCACAAAAGTAAAATCACTTTTTTCCCATTGACGGCCCCAATCTTTCCTGTATTCGAACAAACGCGGTCTTCTCCCATTCTCTCCTAGTAGCATCTGGTAACCGGTAATATTCATCCACACCTGCCTCAACATCCGGTCTGCATAAATTGATATCACTTAGTAGAATCTTTGCCACATACTTCCTCCTTAGTGCATTAAGTTGTCTTTTTTGGGTCCCCAACAATTCACCTGCTTTGTTGCACTCATTAGAAAAGCCGCAAACCCACTCTCTAACTGTCGTACCCTTGTAGGTCTCCATGTGTCTCATTACGAAAACACCACAGTCTACATCATTATGTTTCGTCTCCCACGCTATGTCCAATCGGTGCGGGATTGTTTGCTTAACCCAAGGTGCACTAGTGTGGCCCACCGATTTAAGGTAACCGGCGAAAGCTGCTGTCTGGTAAAAAATAATGTGTTAATATAAACAAGTAGATAAAAGAAAATTCAAATAATAGGGGTACAATTGGGTACGAATAAAAATATTTATTTTTACCATTTTTTCTGGCCAAAGTTTGTATCTCGCCTTGAAGCCACACGTTAGTTTCATGTTATCAATCACAATTGTGTCATGTGTCATGAGGTTAAAACACATGAGGTAGAAATGGTTCGACTGTATAATGGGCACGAAAATTAGATCGAACCCAAGGACAGTTTTGCTCTCCGTCCCATCCAAAACTGTTACCATGTTGTCCTCAAAGTGTTTTATCCTCACCCTGACTGGTCCATCATAATCCGCTTGTTCCTTTGCCACAAAAACAGTAGTGTTTTAAAACATACAAGCATAAAACATATGAAAAATAATAAAGCGAAACAATAGTGTGATACAACTATTGTTTTAAAACAGTAGTGTTTTAAAACAGAATTCATCGATATTGTTTTAAAACAGACTCGAACAAGTAGTGTTTATAAAACATACCAACATGTTAGGCGGGCAGAACAAGCATTTTGGTGACCCATCGCTTCTGTACTTTTCCTCATAATTCAACACCGCTGCCCAAGCGCTCAGTATCTCCACTTGAAGCCAATGTCCTGGCGCAACCGACTCAAATGCGCCCCTCATAATTGTTACCATACTTGTTTTGAAGATAGGTTCCCTATGTTCATATGGACATGTTTGTCAAGTTAGGATACTGTTAAGCGAAGCTATATGTACATTACAAACGTACCAAGGGTCAGCCCAAGCCGCGAATACGTAGGTGCTCACGTGTGACTCGGCCAGCGCATAAATCGCTCCTAAGTCCACCTGTCTACAAACATACGGTGACCTCAAGGCTTCCGGTAGTTTTCTTTTTCGCACCGGCCTACCCCTCCTACTGACTTTCCCATCAACATTCACAACTGGTTCAATGACATTTGTTGTTTCAGGATCAGTATCAAACACCTTCGCAAGTGGTTCCGGTGTTTTTTGACCATATTTAGCCATGACTTCATCAGCAAATTTGACCAACTGTGTATCACTTATCTCCCATTCTGTGGCGTCAACTAATAAAAGAAGTGTTTATTACAGAAATATCAATTGGATAAGTGATTCAAAAAGTAAAAGTTATAAATAAAATACCCAACATGCCTTGTTCATCGTCATCAGCCGTATCGCTTTTGCCACTAATCTTAGCCTTTCCCTCAGATCCTCCAACCGGTCCACTACCTGTCAACAGTGTTTTATAACAGACTGAAATATATGGACAGTGTTTTTAAGAATGTAATGCAAAATAAAATACAAAATATGTGTTGCTTACATGTTTCGTTGTTTGCATCTGTTCCCACGTTCATTTTTTCTGGAGCGTATTTTGATAACAAAAACGCCCATTTTTCAGTTTTTTCCTTAATCACATTGCTATCCGGGTTTTTGCAAACCGCATCTGCCAATGTGTCATTGATCCGCGCCACATGATCCTCAAATTGACCAAAAAATATATCTAATAGCTCCCCAGTTATCTAATTTTTTTTATGAAAAATAGATTCGCTTCAATAACCGTTTAATATTATACAACTTAATATAAAACACTTAATAAACAATTGAATAATGTGTGAATAAATCTTACAATGTCTTGTGGAACACCCGGTTGCGTCGAAATGGGCTGTGATACTATAGGTTGTGTATCAGCAAGAGAACCATATTCGCCTTCAGATCGGTAGTAGTTTTCTATATCCGTAGTGTCGTCAGGGACAAAGGCTCCAGCTACTCAAAACGGTTACAAAAAACATATCATAATATAAACAATGTTATATACAATGTTATTTGTATAATAAATTAAACATAAAACATGCCTTGTTCATCGCCAAATAGCGTTTCGCATTCGCTGTTGATCTTAGCCTTTCCCTTCGAGCCTCCAGCCGGTCCGCTACCTGTTTAAACAGTGTTATAAAACAGATGGCTGAAGCTTTATTGCAAATGTTTTTTATTCAAAAATAAAATACCCAACATGCCTTGTTCATCGTCATCAGCCGTATCGCTTTTGCCACTAATCTTAGCCTTTCCCTCAGATCCTCCAACCGGTCCACTACCTGTCAACAGTGTTTTATAACAGACTGAAATATATGGACAGTGTTTTTAAGAATGTAATGCAAAAAACAAACATACCTTCTTTATCGCAATAAACCGTAGCACATTCAACACTTCCCATTATCTGCACTTTTTTGGAACATTTTACACTTTCACTGCTGCCCTTCTCGGGTTTACTAATGGTTGATTTCGACACCCTGTCATTCTTTTTTAACCTCTTTCTCTCTAATTTAACCGACAATTTTTCTAACATATCTTGATCGACATTCTCGATCACATACATACCCTCCTTGGATGTTGAAACATCTTGGTCATACGCATAAGCCACCTGAAATTTAAAAGCAACAGTGTTATGCATGTGTTTAATTTTTTTATACGTGTTATGCACTTTATTATATATATAAGACATACCGCAAGTAATGCTAGAGGACCGTTGAAGTTGTTTTCACCGTCCCAATCCTTAGCACTCTTGTTCAAACACCTTATCACGTATTCACACCAGTTTAACCTTCTTACGTCAACACGCGGCGGAACAGACGAAAGGAACCCTATGTTCACACTGTTGTTATGTGTTATTAAACCCATAACTGTGTTGAACAAAATCAGAAAGTTTAATCTAAATTCAAACCCAGAATCATCCTCACAATTAGAACACTCCACCATGTAGTCCGCCAAATTCTTCGGTGAAATCCGTGTATCCTTCACAAACTGTCTCCTGAAACACTTAACAGCTGGGATATTTATCCTTGCACGTTTAACTTCAACCACCTCCTCATTACCGAGTGGTATACCCAATAGCTTTTGAACAAACTCCGGTGTAAACCTTATTGAATGGGTCGGCAGATGTAGCACGCTTCTTGAATGGTCATAATTTGATGCCAACCATTGACCCATCATACATGGTATTGTCTGCAACTTCCAATTCAGAATTGCACCAAATCCCATTTGTTTAACAGCCTCCTTTTGTCCGTTTCTCAAGGATTTCACCACATCTCGAATGTTACCTACATCAATTTTTTTTTTATGCCAGATTAAAAGTGTTTTTGATAACTGTTTTATGTTTAACAGGGTTGTTTTAATGTATAATTTACCTGGTGAGCTCTTCAACTTAATTTTGTCCCCCAAATATTCCTTGTACACATACGGTTGTTTAACTTCTTTCACCTTCTTTGATGTCTTCAAAGTCTGATTACGTGAGTTCCACTTAACCACCTTTTCCTTTTTCTTCACATCTTTACGATCATCAACCTTTGCTTTCTTATTGACACCTTTTTCTTCAAAATGTTGTGAATCCTTCCTTTTCCTCGAATCCTTTTTTTCAGTCGATTGTGCCGTAAGTATCCCTAAAGGCAATGCCGGGCTCATAAAGTCGTCATCGGATCCTTGGATAAAAGTTTACAAAACACTTTTCATTATTTTACATAAAACATAGATGAGACAAATAACGAAATATTTAACGTTTTAACATAATACCTTCTTCAACAACTTGTTCCGTTATCGTTTCCTTATATTTTTTGCTACACTTTCGTGATGACTTTGTCTTCACGATCCGTTCACTCTTCAAATTTTTACTAACATCCACCTTCATGGGCTGCCCAACTAGCATTTGGAACAATGTTTTAGATTCAAATCTTTTTTTTTTATTAAAAACAATTTACCCAAAATTGTTTGTTATGTACATATTACGAAACGGTATTTTTTTTCTTTTCAAATTCTATAGTACCAACCTTTATTTTTGGGAGTGTCCGTTTTCGTTTTTTCAACTTCGAATGGTACCTTTATTACACGAATTCCAACATCCATATTCATGTTACCTGATTTACGGCGCCTTTTGTCATGTACCGAAGCACGTCTCTCGTTTTGTTTTTGTTTAGCTTCAGCTGCCGCCAAATCCCTTAGTTCCATATCTAAAAACAGATTAAAAAATAAGAGATTAACCCAAAAAACACAACATATAGTGTTTCATCATTCAACTCAACACTTCAATCAAACATAAAAACAATAACAATCCGATAGTGTCTTATCAACACTATGTTAAAATCAAACACTATTAAACAACACTATTATTACACCAACGGATTCAAAAAACATCAACTCAACATTATTAGAGAATCAAACATCAATCCAAAGTAGGTGTGGAATGGCGTATAGTAAAGGTGACTTTTTTAAAATCAAACACTATTAAAAAAACCAACAATCCTTCAAATTAAACATTTTCAAGATAAAAATCCAGCATTTTGTCAGATTATAAAAACCAGATTCGAATATGTAAAACACCGTTTGAAGAATGTGCAGAAATTATCCCTAAAACACCAGTCATTGAACTACTAATTAACACATAATCAGTTAAACACAAAATAGTTTAAAACACTATTAACAAGCAACAGTTAATGAATCGACCAGAACCCTATTTTAAAACCAATTCCCAAATCCAACAATTTCTTAAACATACTAAAAACAGGTCTTCATAAAACACTATACGAAAATTGAATAATAGAAGAAACTAAACAAAACACGACGGAAGGTACCTGTGGGGGTTAATGTGGGGTGTGGTGGTGTCCGATCTCCTTGCATGTTACTCGGTTGTGTTTATGGCTCACGAATTAAAACACTGGGTGGGGTTTGTTCTTCTTTTTTGCTTCCTGAATGTAAAACACGAGAAGATTAATGGTGTTTTTTGAAGAAATCGAAAATAATGAAGAAGAAGCAACCGATAATTACCTGGTTTTCTTGTAAAGAAGAGCCGCAAGAGGAAGCTTTTTATTCAGATGAAGAAGGTGACTTTAAGTGAGAGAGAGAGACAATTAATCTTTTCAAATAATAGAAGATTGAGTAGAGAGAGAAACACACGTGATTTTAGGAACGGTTAAATATTAATTAAAATAAAATGACTTTCATGCCCTCCTTTAAAACACTAGTTGGACAATCATACCCTTATGTATTAAATTATAATTATTATAATCTTAAGTAACCTAAACTTTTAATCTAAACCATTGATTTCTAGATCAAACGGTTGAAAACACTTCCTACACTTCCTACACAAAACTATTTTCCTACAGGAACCCTACCCTATATATATATATATATATATATATATATATATTATAATTAATATATATAAATAATAGTAATTGATATAAAATATTCAAACTCCATATTTTAAGTACCCAATATTTTAAGTGTTTATGGCTACTGATTCAACTAGATTCGGTTACAGACCCAATCACGTATACTCACGTACAAAAATAGTTTCGCTTAATTCGAAATAATTTCATGTAATAGCTTACACATAAAATATAATAAATCTATAAAATATTTAGCTCAATATTTTATAACTTATATATGATCCTCAGTCTATTGATTGTCGGTTACGAGCTCGGTAACGTGTTTTCACATAATAACATGTATCGTCACATAAGTTCACAAATAAATTCACATTAGCATATAATTGCAAAAAAATATAAAACGATATATTCTACAATTATTTGTTTTATTGTTTCATCAATGTTTAGGGTTCAAGACTCGTGTATGCAGTTGTTCACCTATAACCATGTATCGTGTGACTCACTTAACTAACTCTAGTCAAGTGCAATCCATGAATTATCGTGTAAGTTAACTAGGGTTAGGTTAAACTATTAACCCGAAAATGCGTGGTGTCACATCTGCTTTGTTTAAGAAAGCAGTAAGGGTGGGGGTGTTTGAAGGGATTAGGCTTCCAAATGAAGGTTCAATTTTAAGCCACCTTCTATATGCGGATGATGCAATTATAATGGGGGAGTGGTCGTACTCTAATTTTAAAAGCTTGAGTCGGATATTGCGGATATTTCATTTATGCTCGGTCTTGAGAATTAGTCTTAAGAAGTCAACGCTATTTGGTATTGGAAAAAGTAATGTGGAAGTTCAGTTAATAGCAAATGGTTTTGGTTGTAGGATTGGGTTGATCCCTTTTGTGTATCTTGGGATTTTGGTGGGTACGAATATGAATAGGGAAAATAATTGGGAGGCGGTGTTCAAAGTGTTTATAAATAGGTTGTCGAAATGGAAGGCGAATTCTATATCCATTGGGGGCGGGTGACTTTAATTAAGTCGGTGCTCGAAACTCTTCCTACTTATTATTTCTCATTGTACAAAACGCCGGTTTGTGTTCTAAAGAAACTTGAGACTTTGGTCAAGAAGTTTCTTTGGGGTAGTGGTGAAGGTAGGAAAAAGGTTCATTGGATGGAGTGGGATGTCGTGACCGGTTCTAAACGCAAAGGTGGTCTTGGTTTATCCAAGTTGGAATGGTCGAATAATGCTCTTTTGTTAAAATAGTTATGGAGGTTTCGTAATGAAGTAGAAGCTATGTGGTGGAGGGTTATCGATGCTATTCACGGGTCTAGGAGAAAGTGGGACATGATTAACTGTAATTCTCGGTTCTCTGGAACATGGTCGAAGATTGTCACCTTTGGTTATAAAGTTAAGGTGAATGATTCGGACTTTAATTCGATGGTGAGGGGTGTGGTAGGCAACGGAGCTAATATTCGGTTTTAGGTGGATAATTGGATGGATAATAGCCCGCTCAAAGATAGTTTTCCAGCTTTGTTTACAGGTTGTGTTTTCTCTATGGGTCTGTGGTTAGGTATTACCAGATGGTGCCTCTGATTTATTTATTTAATACAAAGGATACTTTGGAGGTTCATAAGCTTTTCCAGAATTCGAAGACAAAGAGAATGGTGATGCAAGGGGTTGTTATTATCACATGTCGGAGGATTTGGAAGGCTAGGAATGAAATGGTGTTCAAAGACAAAAGGCATATGGTGACGGAGATAGTGGCATACATCAAAGCTTTGGGTTTTCTGTGGTTTAGAAGTAGATATAAATCGATGTCGATAGATTGGTCTATGTGGTGTAATTTCGATTTTGTGTAATTGTGGTCGTTTGTCGATTTATTTCCATCTTGGAGATATGTCGCCGGTCGTTGTGAATTAAATATGCCTTTCAAAAAAATGTATTGTGACAGGCCAAACATTGGGCGTGACTAACTTTATAAACCCAAGGGATCTTGTAACTTCAGTACATGAGGTAAGTATGTAGCACATGTATGTATATATTAAATTTCTTATCCTTTTCTAAACATGTGTTATCATGTTATTCATATGATTAAGCATTATGATGATGTAAATTAATGTTAATAAATTTTTCACTAAACTCATACAGAAAATAAGAGAGATGACAGAAAGTGGGGTAGACTTCAGCTTCGAGTGTTGTGGTAATCTTGATGTACTTGGTAAAGCCTTCTTATATGCTTAAAATCTTGTTTGGTTCATTTGTTGTTGAGTAATATTTGCGGATTGGTATCACGGCAAGGGTTGTAGAAAAAGAATCTAGAACTGGATGAAGCAAATAAAAGACTAACGTCAAAGGTTAAGAACTTTTTGATACATTCTTATGGTTTAATCCATCTTATTAGTTTGTAACTGGTAATGTTAATATAGCTTATAATCTTCTTTATTGTTAAGCTTCATTCATAATTGAATGGGTCGATCTCAACTTTTGTATTTTTTTGACCTAACTCGTTTGAAAAACTTTTTATTTGGGTTATGTTTCACTTTTTTATTTAAACAAAGTATTTAGTATAAGGTGAACTGTTAGTGTATAATCTATATAACATGATCTTTTTTTAATTAGAAGAACACCATTTAGTTGTGCTATTGATTTACACCAGACTGTAAAATTAAGCACTAATTAGTTGTGATATTGATCTATCATCTATATTAGATTTAGGTACATATATCTATTTAGTTGTTTTTGAAATTCTCTACATCAGATTTACGCTATATGATAATAAGTAACTGCATTAATAGAAAATAAGACAAAGCATGTTTCATAACTCATAAAATTGTTCCTTCTAACAATTAGAATTCAGCGTACAAAAAGTAGAAAACAAAAAGAAATAAGAGTAAGAAGTTTTGAAAAATAGACAACTCTTTCTAGCACAGTTCGAACCAAGGACATGAAATTAGCCGTCGAAAGGTAATTCTTTTCATGATATACGAGTGTAATGGTTTTATCTACAGGCTAAACTTAATACCAGCCTAAAGCTAAACACATACTCTTTTAAATGCTCCTCATCCTCCAAAAGAACCGTTAAATTTTGTAAGAAAAATTTTGTAGAAACAGAATTCGAGACTATTCATCCGATTTTAGTAAAGTGTTTATTGATAGTCTGAAATACTTTATAAAAATCTAATTCCTTTTGGATGGTGCGAACTATTTTGACTTATGAGTGCCGGCGCCAATGATGTGCCCTTGGAAAACAGTCATACAAAAAAGCAACTCAACAAAGAAGATGATATGTTGGTATACTTAAAATTGGAGGGCACCATGCTGTCAAGCTTCTTGAATGCAAGGATACAATAGGTAATTTTCTGTGCTTGGACGCACATTCATATCAATTTTTGATGCTATGTGAGTGTTTAAATGTGAATGTTTGGTCGTTCTAGAGTTGATCAAGACCTGCAAGCCTTTGTTTAGGAACTCAACATGGTTGAGGCCTAAATGTTGTATTTTATACATATCAAATGTGTTACATGTATTGATTTATTTTATTTTTCTAATAAAATGTTGTTTATCATAAACTAAATGTCTTATTACACGGACATTTGAACATCATAGTTTAGCGAAGTTCATCTTACCCATCTCCTTAATATACAACACACATATTATTTGTATCTTTATTTCAAGAAACACAAATTTGATTTCTTTTCTTTAAGAAAACACATGTAGATAATAGATGCTTTACGGTCCGTTTTAACGAAAAAGTTTGGGTGATAACTATGGTTTTGAATAACGGCAGTGTCAGATGACTGAGTCAAGATGCTTCGGTTTGAAGCAATTTTATATTTGAAAGGTTTTTTTTTCAAGATCTTTAGCTTCAAATAATATGGATGACACTAGGAGTGAGCAATTTAACCGCCATAACCGATAATCTAACCATAATCGACATAATCTAACCGATTTTAACCGATAACCAACATAACCATTGGCTATGGTTATGAAGTTTTGATTAACCGATTTAACCGCACTGAACTTGTAATGTTAACTTTATGTAATTGAACTATGTTTTACATTAACTATATAGAGGTTTTTAATATAATAAAAGTATGTTATTAACAAAATGATCTTGATGTAATGCTCTTTCTTGTGATGAATTAAAATTATAATCAAAGGCTAAGTATGTTTTTTTTGTTAATATCTTATTAAAAGGGACCGCACATTGATAGTATAACTAGAAAGTGTAGTCTGATTGCCTTGTACAAAATAGCACAAACTAAGTCTAACATGGTAGGTTTCGGTTTTTCTAATCCCATTGACTTTTATTTTATACTTTACCCTAAAGTTAGTTTTAGTTTATTTTTTTGGTTAACAACCGAAATAATTATAACCGAAGTTTGGTTATGGATATGGTTACGATTTTTGTAAAAACCAAACCAAACCAAACCAAACCGACCAATGCACACCCCTAAATGATACAAAACAAAAATACCCTCAGCTACGTGCGGGCAATCCTACTAGTTTTTTAAATAAACAAGTTAAGCCCGAGCCCACCTTAATTCAGCTTGGCTTGTTTACGGCCCTACTTAACTTGAGTAAGGGGTTATAAGGTTTTGATGTGACTCATGAGACTGCCCAAATCGTTAATTGTTTTAATTGGTTGTGACTAATATATTTGGACCAACTAGAAAACCTAAATGTCATAGATTTCGATAAGGCTGGCTCGAGTTTTTGACGAATCAAGTCGAGCCTAACGTTTCAGCTTGTTAAGATACATGAGTCAGCTCGGTTTGATTATTAAACGAGCTGAGTCCAAGCCCACCTTAGTTAGGTTGGGTTCGACTTGTTTACAACCTTATCTGACTAAAACGAGTAAGAAGGTTATAAAGATTACCGGTGAATATCATCTTTGGACCAATTAGACAACACAATTTTTAAATTTGGACTAAAGCCGGACCAAGTAGACCAGCCCATAATTGTTGGACCAAACCCATATTTCATATATTTTTAATATACATTGCTGATCGCTCTACCACCCGTGCGTGTCTGCTCTTCATTGCCAGAAACCCTAACAAAATTCGTACACCATAATTAGAATGTCAGACAACATTCCATTCGAAATCCAATCGGAAATCATAAAAAGGCTTCCTGCCAAATCCTTGATTCAATTCCGGTCCATCTCCAAATCATGGAAGTCTCTCATTGACAGCGCTGATTTTATAAAGCATTATAGCAGCCAACAGCAGCATCTACTTGTAAGGTACAGTCATGCTGAGCCAGAATATATTATTAAGCCATCATATGTTTCAATTATCGATGATGATGCCTTCCCTGAGCACAAAGTTTCTCATGCTGTTCCGTTACAAGTTAACATGCTTGAAAATACCGGCACAATCGGCTGCTCTCATGGCTTGTTGTGTTTGTCCGGTTATTACGGTGGTGCTAAAATGGCTGTTCTTTGGAATCTTTCAATTAGAAAAGTTGTTGCTGTTGTTGTCCCGAATGTCGGAGATGTGAACATATATGATACCGTTCTAGGTTTTGGGGTTTGTCGTGAGACTAATGAGCCTAAGATTGTTAAGATTACACATATTAGTAGGTGGAGGGATGTTGAAAGTATAACCACCATACCTAGGCATGTTGAGGTTTTTGCACTAAGCACGGGGGATTGGAGAATTTCATATAGTACCAATCTCCCTCGTAAATCGATAAGATTTGGCTATTATAAGGTTGTTATAGATGGGGTTTTTTATTGGCTTGCAACTAATAGGGTTGATGAATTTAGGTCTTATATACTGATTATTTCATTTGATTTGACAAGTGAAGAATTTACAGAAATAAACCTTCCAGACAGTTTATCACAACGGTCTATACGTGATTTGTCAATTTCTAAGCTGAGGGAGTCTCTTATTGTAGTTGAACGCAGTCTAGAGGCCAGTGATAAATTTCTCAATGTATGGATGGAGGATAGTGTTTCAAAATCTTTTACAAAATTGTTCACTATTAAAACAGGAGATAATTTAACTTTCATAAGAGGATTTAGGAATAAGGGAGAACCTATAATTCAAGTTGGAGAAGATCATCAGGAACTTGCTGTTTATGAACCTTTCTCCAAACGAATCAATAATCTTGGGGTTAAAGGAATTGATGTAGCATTTTCTGTGTATTCATACATGGAAACATTACTTCTACTTGATCAACCAGATTTTTCTCTTTACGAAGAAGGTAAACGCTACATTGTAATGCCCGAGCTAAGAGAAGAAGGCTTTTGAATTATACAAGCAAGGTATAGATATTCTCTTATTTCTGTATATTGAAAATTGAAAACTTTTATAACTTTATTAAATAAGGTAAAAAGTTGGAGTTTAATTACATGTAGATGAAATATATAAATATAAAAAACTTGTACATAAACTAATATTTTGTTGTAAAATATAAAAAAGTAATCATGCTATAGTAGATTCAAGAAGTAGGGCAAACATTGGAGCTATTGAGCTTCGAGGTTTTGGGGTATGCATTCGTTAACAACTAAAGGTTGCAAGATGCCTATGGTCAACGCTGGTTTAGGCCAAAATGAAAACAAAACATCCCTTGTCAACATCACAGAGACTGTCATTACTCATTAGGAGCTTTTATATAGGATATTTTGTGCTCAAGATTCTTTTTGGGTGAGTTATGCATTCATGACCCATATCGTGCACAAGATAATGTTTAGTGTTTTGCTAGTTCATCATGATTTATACCAAACACCCTAGTTGATAGGCCGTAGTAGTCTTGTCACACTTATGCTTTTATAGTTTGGTTTCAAATTTGTTTACTATACTTCGCCAACTTCCTCAAGCTTAGAAGCTCCGTCCTTTTATGCCATTCCTTGTCTCCATTTGAAAATATTGACGTAGATCTGGACTATGTTTTAAAAAGCGAGCTTGAGGCGCGCTTAAGAGCAAAGCGCACCTAGGCGCATAACCGTGCGCCTTATGTAACCCTAGGCGAGCAATGTACGAAAAGCGCAAGAAAAAAAACGAGAAAAGCGCGCTTTTTGTACACATGATTTTTTTGTGCTTAAAATTGTTATACATGTAGCTATATTTTGTATCTATATTTGATCATCTAAAAAGGTTGTACATTTTAGTTAAATCATATATATACCTTATTTGTATCTATATTTTGAGTAAATGATGCTAAAAACCTATAGTATATATAAAAAAAATTATATAATTGTCTTGCGTCTCGCGTACGAAAAGCCCACCGCTTTTGCGCTTTGCGCCTCGATTTTAGACCTCAACGCTTTTATGCGCTTCGCGCTTTTTAAACCAAGGATCTGGATTCTAATGACCACAACCCTAATCACCGGTCACAACAATGGACGAGGGCTTAAGCAACTTAATTAAAAAAAGATATTATAGATATTTCACTATAGACTTTAATTAAAAAAATGATAATTCTAGGATTAAGAGATGCTCAACCAAGTCCATGAACCCAAAATTATAGAGGGTTAGACAACAAATTCAAAGTGGAGGGGGTTTGGTCAGCCAACAATTGAAGCTTCTTGTTATGGCCTCATTAGATGTGTCGGTGTCCCAAGCGCGAAGATTCTTTCTTCGATGACTAAGCACACACTTTATAACAACCACCTCATTCTACCCAACAATGTGTGATCTCACGCATTTCTTCTCCCTGCTTTATTAAATATTGATCATTTAAAATGCGTTATGTTAAACTTTAAGACTTTTGTTTTCGGTTATTAGGGTATACACCCAGGGACGGATCTAGAGAAGGAGCAGGGGTAACGGACGTTACCCCTCAACTTTTTTGGCGTAGTGTATTTTTAGTGTATTTTTAATATTTTTTACGTGTTTTGTATTACGTTACCCGTGAAAATTATGTAACGTTACCTTTGAAATCTTGGTCTAGATCCGCCACTAATACACCAGATATGTTTGTGATAAATATTTTACTTTTGATAATATTTTCTTTGCTAGTCATTGTTTGACATCTGTAAGCCTAAATGTGCATATGAAATAGACTAAAAGGAATGCCTTGGGTAAATCTTATAGGATTTTAAATTCAGTCTTAGAGGAACTTTAATTGCGTCAAATTTTAAAATCTGCACCATCTAGAAGAGTTAAAATAAACATGTTAAATTGTTGTGTTTGTTTTTTTTTAAATTTACAACAGAAAATGTGTATCATCAATCAAAATGGAGCATCAACCTTCAAATGTTGACATAGCTTTTTAAGGGTGCTATTTCGGATGTTATAGAAAACACTGGATGCGATTGTAAATTTTAATAAATATGTTAAGTTATTCAGTAACATATATCTGAGTATGCGGTCTTTTTAGGGCAACTTACGAATGTGAGAATAAACTTTACAACGAGCATCTTAATACCAGCTAATGAGGTGGAAAATCTTAGAGCAGAAGAGACGAAACATGCTGAAATTGCCACAAGGACAGGTACATCATTATGTAGTAATGGTCTGGTTTTGGCTAATTATTTCCTGCATATGTTGTATTCTGAACCTGAAACATAAAGTGTAGTTAATCTTGCACATTTTGCCTTTATATGGAATTTAGTTACATGAGTATTCTGAACCTGAAATTGACAAACTGTACTTTATATTGCACATTTACGTTTGCCTTGGATGTTATATTAATGACCAAAATGATGCTTTTGAAGTCACTTGCACAACGTTCAATTCTTGATTCACTTTTTTATGTTCGGGCTCCCTTGTCATGACTCAAGTGCTGGTAATTTTAGTGTTATCAACGATTTTAGGATATTGGATTAACTTGTTGATCGAGGAAATAACTTTAGAGATTAAACGAGTTAGGTGACGCAGGATTGCGAGCTCGATTTAATTCTAATTTTATTTGATTTTATTGTATAAATAATTTACATGGGCCTAATTATTTGTTAATGGGTTATGACTAAAGGTGATTGCTAATGGTCTTAATTAATTGGAACTGGACCTAGTTATTTTGGGCTATTGTTTAATTAATTATAATTGTAATTAATTGGCTGGAGGTTTTAATTAGTCTAAAAAAAATTAAATGGCCTCAAGATAGCTTGATCTCCATCATATTAAAAAGGGGCAGACATGTTCACATCTCAAGAATGAGAAAGAGACGTTTACAGAAAGAAACCATCAATACTTTGTTTCATAGATCATCCAAATCCAATTCCAACAAGAGAAATTTCTGTCTAATCTGATAAATCATTGCGTGTAACTCGCAAATAGGTTTATCTAATAGTTATCATACGATTCAAAGATTAATCCAAGTTTCACTCATTTTATTTGAAGATCCATTCAGTTTCTAGGTTTGTTTTATGTTTGAATTCGATGTTCTAGACCACAAATATATCCAACAAAGATAAACCTATTTAAGGGTTAAAATTGATTGTTGTATTTCTTGATCTAGTAAACCGTGGGTTTTGATATTGAATTCTAACCCTTATTTTGAAATTGTGGGTTCTTGGGTTTGGGTGTCGAAAATTATATTGTGGGTTTAGTATTTAACCCAAATCACAAATATAAGTTTTCAGTGGTTCTTTATGTCAATTTTGTCTAGAAGTTTGACTAATATTAAATTATTATACTTGTTTTCGTCTACCGGAAAGAGAGAGTATTTGAATTTGGAGAATTAATTAAACATAAGAATTATCCTATATGTTTATTTTGTAGTGTCCATGAATAGTATATCTTCAGGTTGTAAAAAGTGTTATATAGTAATGAGTTTGATAGTTGTAACAAATGGTGTTGTAGTGCAGTTGGTTTGTGTGTTGGTCTCTCTGGTTTGGTGCCCTGGTTCTTCAAACGATTCATCTTCTTTTTTGCCTCATCTTTGTTTCATCGTAGTTCTTTCACAAGCAAAATAATAGGTATAAACTACAAGTAATGCTGATGAATTTAGCCGTGCAAGTCTGATCGATTCATTCCTTGGTTTATCTTAGTTTGTGTCTCAAATGTCAAGATTTAATTGAGTTTTAAAAAATAAAAGTTTTTGCCTTCATGAACAGATTTTTAAAAACTAAACTCACAAAACATGTTTTGTTTTCTATATCTGCATGGCTGAAGGATTCATTTACTTTGGGTTTCAAAAAATAAAATTTCCTGGTTTCATTTGTGTGGATAAAGTAGTTTGCTTGAATAGTTTTCGTAAAACTAATGTCATGTAAAGAGTGTGAGTATAAAACATGTTTTGTTTTCTGTTCTAAGTTCGTTTCTAACGACTTTTAACACTTATGGTGTTAATGTGGAAGGAAATGAATATGTTGGTGAGCACATCCGCGAGTTGATCCTTGGAGCTGAAATGAAGAACTTTGAGTTGCCCGGAATTGACTTGTTCCCGCACAAAGTGATAGTCCAGAGCGATGTGTTTCATGCGGGAATGGTAAACAGGATTTGCGCATACCTAAGTAGCTCCAGTGTTGTCACAGTAAAGCGATGGGGTGCTCTTGATTGGGAGCCCGAGCTCACCAAGTAAATTTTTAACCCATGAGAGTTTAGCCGCAGCATTAGCGAGTGCTTTGTACTCAGCTTCAGTAGATGATCTAGAGACAGTTTTTTGTCTAGCAGATTTCCATGAGATTATATTGGACCCATGATATATGAGATATGTTGTAGTGGACCGTCCCCCATCATTAATACCGCCCCAGTCCGAGTCTGAAAAAGCCTGCAAGTTTTGGTTTAGTGTTGCGTTTCAAGAACAACCCATGATGGACCGTTCCTTTCAAATAGCGGAGTACCCGTTTGAGAGCTTGCAAGTGTGATTGTTTAGGCGAGTGCATGAATTGAGATAATTTATTGACGTCAAAGGAGATGTCAGGACGTGTGAAGGCAAGATACTGCAAAGTGCCTACAAGTTGGCGGTAGGGAGTGGGATCGACTGGGGGAGTGGAGTCAAAGGAAGAAAAAGAGTCGGAAGTGCTTAAAGGAGTGAGAACCTCTTTTGCACCATCCATTTTAAAGGTGGTAAGAATATCTTGAATGTGGCGATGTTGGGAAAGAAATAGACCATGAGGCGTAAGAATGACTTTGATTCCTAGAAAATGATGGTGAGGGCTAAGCAGTTAATCTCGGCCGAGACAACTGATATCTCGGCCGATATATCGGTTATCGGCCATAGGGACTCATCTCGGTATCAAAACTCGGTTGTTATCTCGGTCCCGATAATATCGGCCGATATAGGCAATTTAGCGGCCGAGATACACCTCAGAAATATCGGCCGATAAACCGAGATGAAAGTAAACGGACAGAAAAACGAACCTTTGTGAAGAAGTTTGAGGGTACGTCGAGATATCCTTGTGTGCTGATGGTTTTTGCTTCCATGTCGATCCCATTTTTTTGTTGATCTTTGTTGAAATGTTGAAGGAGACGAATAATAGGGTTTGTGTCTGAAAGTGAAGGGGCACGATCCCATTTTTTTTGTTGATGTTTGTTGAAATGTTGAAGGAGGCGTATACATAAGTGAAGTAGGGTTTGTGTCTGAAAGTGATTAGGGTTTAAAATAACTTTAGAATGTACATGTATAACCATTCTACCTTTCAATACTTTACATTCAATGCCTAAACTGTTAGTATTTTATATAAAAAATGTAAAATTAGTTTATGTATTTAAACATTTAACCCCCTATCTTTACTAGTTCAAATCTGGTCCTTATACTTATAACTACCGATATCTCATCGTGAAAACCGATATATCAAATATCGGTCCTTGACTGATATCCGATATTTTACCGCATTAACTGCTTAGGGTGAGGGCCTAAGTCTTTAATAGAGAATTTGTTGCTTAGGGCTTGAACAAAGGAATCCATAAATGGATTGTGATTTCCGATGAGGACAATGTCGTCAACGTACACAAGGAGGTAGCAAGTGATGTTGTTGAGATTGTATACAAAGAGAGAGGGGTCAGAAATGCATTTTTTAAAGCCAAAACGAGTGAGAAAGTTGGTTAGTTCGATGTACCAAGCACGTGGTGCTTGCTTAAGCCCATAGAGGGATTTATGAGTTTGCAAATGTGACGTGGGAATTCCGTATTGGTGACCCGGGAGGTTGCACCATAAAGACATCTTCGTGAAGAAACGCATTATTAATGTCTAGTTGACGTAAAAACCATCCTTTTGAAAGAGCAATAGAGAGAACGGTGCGAATGGTAACGGGTTTAGAAACGGGACTAAATGTTTCATGATAGCCTTTTCCATATTGTTGGTGAAACCCTTTGGCAACTAGACGGGCTTTGTACTTGTCAATCGTGCCGTCGGGTTTGCATTTGATTCGGATCTTTCAAGGTCCATGGCATGGCGCCAATCCGGATCTTTCAAGGCTTGAGTATAGAGGGTGAATGGTGGTAGAGTTGACAAAGTTGGGGTTGTAATACTTTGAGTTGGGTTTTGGTTTTCGACGAGGTGGTTGAGGGTTATGTGTTGGTGAGTTCGTGGGATCATTGGATGTGTTGGATGAAGACATTGGTGAGGTAGGGTCGGTGGAGTGGGAATCGGTTGGGGTAGGGGTGGTGCTATCGGGTTGAGACGGTGGGCCGGTTGATGAGGGTGTCTCGGTGGGCTGGGTGTAGGGCCTGTTGTGTGGGAGGTTGGGTTGTTTGGGCCTGTTGTGTGGGAGGGTGGATTGTGTGCAGGAGGTAGAGGAGGTGGGCCGTGGGTTTGTGGAGGGATAGGGGATTGGGCTTCGGGTGATGTGGGATGTGGAGTAGGGGTTGGATGATGCAAGATGTTTGGGTCTGGAGTGGGTTGGTTAGAAGAGGAGGCTAATTGGGCCGATTGGTATGTGAATAGGAAGGAGTCAAATGACATGTGTTTGGGTTGGAGGTTGGTGATTTGAGATTGAAAAATATGTGGGATAAATTCAACGTGGCGAGAGTGGTATAGTTTGTGACTAGTAGGGTCATGGCATTTGAATGCTGATTTGGAGGATGAGTACCCAAGAAATATGCACGCCGTTGAACGGGAGTGGAGTTTGGAAGTAGCATAGGGTCGTAACCATGGGTAGCAAAGACAACCAAACGGTTTGAGTTTGGAATAAGTAGGAGCATTTTTGAACAACATATCGTAGGGAGATTTGTTGTTAAGGATGGGTGTAGGCAAACGATTGATTAGGTGGGTTGCAGTTTGAAATGCATGGGGCCAAAAATGTTGTGTTAAGTGGGAGTAGTGGAGTAATGCGAGGCCGGTTTCCACAATGTGTCAGTGACGTCGTTCGGCAATACCGTTTTGTTCCAGTGTGTGAGGTGGTGTCGTGTAATGGGAGATACCTTGAGAGTCAAGATAAGGTGAAAGACTTCACCCCCATTATCAGTGAACAACGCAACAATGTTAGTTTTGAAAAAAATTTCAACAAGAGAATCTAAATTGTGGAAAAAGAATTTTGACATCGGATTTTTGTTTGATTGGGTATAACCAAATGTATTTGGAAAAATAGTCAACAAAAACGACATAGTATTTCAAGCCATCGATTGACGTTTTTACGGGACCCATACGTCGGAGTAGAGAAGTTGTAGAGGTTGATTGGCAACAAAAGAGTTTTTGCCAAAAGGTAGTTATTGGCTTTTATTTAGGGAACATGAAGTACAATGAAAAGACTCATGGGTCACTTTATTAAAACGAAGTCCCAATCTAGAAATTAAAAACTTGAGCAATTGAAGCGATGGATGTCCATGTATGTGGTGCCACATGAGAAGAGAGTTTGTTTGGGTGTTGTTGACTTGAGGAGACAATGAGATTGGTCCATAGTAGACATCATTGATGTTCACTCCCCGTGTGAGGCGCGCCCCCGTGCGTAGAACCTTGACAAAAAAATGATAGGGAAAAAATTCAACGGAAACACGATTAGTACGACAAACTTTGGCAACGGAAATAAGATTATTTCGAAGATTAGGAGCAATTAAAATGTTACTTAAAAGAAGTGGAAAAGATTTTGTTGGAATAATTGTTTAAGCAATATGAGTTATAGGGAGAGTTTTACCATCACCTAACACGATCTTATCGGGTCCTCCGTATTCAAAAAGAACGGGAAATTATTGGTTGTTGTTCGCGGTGTTGTTGGACGCACCGGTGTCCCACATCCAAGATGGAGTTATAGCCGTTGGGTGAGGGGTGGTGTAGTTAACCACCGGGGTGTTGGTATTTTGAGGCGAGACATTGTGTTCTCGTAGGAAGCGACTAAGTTTGTGACAATCTTTAGTGTCATGTCCAGGAATGTTACAATAGTGGCAATAGGTGTTATTGTTGCGAGTCGGCCGAGCGTTGGTATTGGTAGTTCGAGGTGGCCCTTGGTTTCGGGCTGTGGCGGCGGTAATATGGGTGATTTGTTTGGCCATGGTGAATCGAAAGAAGAAAAAAAAGCAGAATGCGAACAGAAGATGTCTGTCGAGTAGGTTGGGATCGAAGATGGCTCAAGGGAGCTTTTAGGCTCTGATACCATATAAACAAAGTGGTTTTTTGTATTGAAATTGTGTCTATCAACAATACATCAAGGCCTTTATATAGGCTTACATATGACTAACTCTAGCTAAGATTATGGAGTCAATGGTTGACTAAGTATAATGTACAATATAATACAATGGCTAAAATCATGGAGTCAATGGTTGACTAAGAGACTTGACTTGACTTGACTTATGTTAATACTATCATGGATCAACTTTTTATAATTGTGGAGGAATTCAACATGGCCGTGAGCATGGTTTGTTTAAAACACTATGGTTCAAACACCATATATGATTTGACAAGTAACTCTGAATTGGTAGGGTGGAAACTATTTGTTCATCTTGAAAGAGAAAGGCAATACTAATAGGTTGGTTTTTTTTATATAAAGCATGAATGGTGAATATCCAAAATTTCATTCATGTGTAATCTCTATAGAGTATGATACACTTAGTATAAGCATGTATAGGCGCTTACATTAGAGAAAATTGTTGATTTAGATAAAATGAATAAGGTTTGTTGGTGAAATTTTGATGATGCCTTGATGGTAAGGCTGCACGGTGTGGTATAGCCACCCCTCAACATTGACACTATACTGCCTGGCACACGTCCCCTGGGTGCTAGAGATGAGTTCGGCAAAGCTTCAATGGGCATTAATAGGCAAAGATAGAGAGAGCGATGAGGGTGAGATGGAGAAAGAGTTTGTTATTATTGTATTTAACCAATCTTGTGGTGCCATCCCAACTCCTTTTTCAGTTAACCTACACCGATTTTAAAAAGGTGGGCTACTTAAGCCCCACTGTGGGCTACAAAACTAGACTTTGTGAACCAAACTCAAAGCAGCATCAACTGACATTCTTTCGGTTTGATCCAAAGTAACATCAATCTAGCAAATGAATTTAGTTTCGCCTGTGTATAACAAAGTTAAAATTTAGTAAGGGATACATGAAGATAAAAAAAAATAATAAGTTTTATGTCTCAACATATTCAAAACACCAAAGTTGTTAGCTAAGTGTCTTCGTTTGTTAATTTGAAGGAGGAGATTGTAAGTCTATCAATTAGTGAGCATGTATTCACGTAGTTGAGAGATAACATTATAAGTAATTGAATTAGGATTAAACATATTATTTTAACACCTTTCAATTCTATAGTGTCCGATTAATTATTCTCATGAGGTTCGTAAAAAATTTAACATACCGGTTCCATTCGATTTTTTAAAAATATTGGGGTTCAGGGACCCTACCCACTCTATATGGGTTCGTCCCCAAAGATCATGATATGGATCCATGTCAACCTCATCAAACATAAATTTGACCAATTAGATTTTTTTTTGGAGAGATTTGACCAATTAGATGTAAGCACCCCGATTGCATCATGCTAGAAGTTTATCATTGGGCTTAGTAATTGTTTCATTCTATAAGCACATTACTACCTACCAGCTATTCTGCCTATTGTTATATATATCAAATGAGAACATATGTTTTCTATAGTATGCAAGGATGAGATTGTACGCAATACGCAACACCGAAACAACAATGGATTTCCTACTACTAAAGACGAATCTGTATGCATTCCTCCTTCTATTAAAGATGAATTTGTAGGCAATCCTCATTCAACAGTGGCTTCTGGGCCGACGGGTTTGACTTCAACAACCATTGGCGGTTACACCACCAAAAACCCTGTCGCTTCTGCCAAAGCCATGGCCTATGTAGCACTGGGACGGGTACGGGACCGGGGTACGGGGACGATACGGGTACGGGAAACGACAAAACTCAAAAATCCAAGATACGGGTACGGCAAAGGTACGGCAATGAAAAAGATAAAAAATAAAAATATATAATATATAGCCCAAAACAATTACCACTACACATGGTTTGAGTAACGTAACGAATTAGTGAAAAAGATGGATAAAATAAATTTAAACTTACCGATAATTGTTTAATAAATAAATAAAAACTTAGAAATTAATTGAATAAATATAACTGCTCTACTGGTCTCACTTGGGAAAATGGAAAGTGTGGCACAGGGAAAAAAATTTAAATAATGGCTTCATCTTTTACGAGGCTTTTTAATAATATTCTATGCATATTCCTATACTAACAAAGATAAACGTGAATAGTACTTATTCACTATTGGTTAATCTATATTATTTTTATATTAACATTTTATTACACATATTAAATTTATGTTAATTTTTGTGTCAAACCTACGTCATTATTATATTACAATTTTATTATTGTTTTATTATACATATACTAATTTATATTATTTTTAGCATTAAAACCCCTACGTTACGGCAATAAGCAATAACGTGTTTATATTTATTAGCATTTCGATACGGATTTTTTTTCACACAGTTGATACTGGTGTACGATTATGATTTGTTTAGATTATGATGTACTTCTACATCGTTAGTTGCGATTCCTTAGCCGCAACTTCAACGAACCAAACACACACATATATCTATACTATATTAATAAGCATATAGGAAGGGCAGGAATGGTTATTTGCCACGTTACAACACCTTAAACCATATTGTACAATGACTCCAAGCACAAAAACTCTTAAACTTTTAAAATGTACAAGTTATAAAGCTTTATGTACAAGCCTATATGCTTATGGAGAAAAAAACACGGGATACACACATGACTAGGATTAGGGTTTCAATATCATTCTCACTTTCAGCTTCTCCGCCCCCTTCACTCACTCTCTCTCAATTCTAAGAACATCAAGCACAGATCTACGAAGATTTCAACTTTCTTCAACTTTCTACGAAGATTCCAACAACACTTGGCTGATAACAACCGAGGGATAGGGTTACGACGAGGCGTCAAGCAACGTCTAGGGGGTTCTAATTATGAGCTTGGTTTTCTGATGACCACTGGTAAGATCTAACCTGCCTCTGACCTGTTTTTTTGATGGTATAACTCGATTCAAATGATTGATGAAAGTGTTTTGCGAGTTTAAGGTTTCCATAGGCTGTGGTAGTGGTGTCCTGCAACTTGGTAGAAGTCTGGTAGCTTAAAGAGTTCCTGAAGAACACCGGTAAGTTCTGACACACCCCAACCTCAATTTGGTTTTCATAACCTTGTCAGTTGATTCATACTCGGTTTATGGTAATGTAAACTCTTGGGAACTATGGTGGAGTTAATCAGATCTGATGACGTTAGTGGTAATGTTTTTGGCGATGATGGTGGCTGTTAATAAAGTATAAAGCCATTGAAGCAACCAAAGGCTAAAAGGAAAGAATACAGTGAGGTATTCACCAGCCTAATCGATTCCTTCGATTATATTCTTCTTTTGTTTGTATTTATGTGTTTTTTTTAAATTGATTTGAATGTAAAGGGATTACTAATATAGGCATTGTTGAGTATTGACACGCGCTTTACCAAACTAGACAAAAGCGCCGGCTAAACACGACTTAGTCGGTGCTTTTGTCTACTTTGGTAATTAGTTGGTCAAACATGCTCATTTTGGTAATTTCACTATACGATGTTGACTTGGTGAATTGCTTTGTGTTCGTGTTTCAAAGGTTAATAATAACTTAAAGTTCAATATTACTATATTAGCATGTCCAATAAGCTGTTTTTAGGGTGACTTGCTATTTAACCTTCGCTAACCTTTTTGAAATGGTATTCAGGCTTCTTTCAATGCACCAGAGGGAAACGAGCCATTGGCTCTTGACATGAGCAGTATGGGCAAAGGTCAATCTCTATTTAAAGTATGGATCGGGTTCACATCCAACAACCCTTGGCTGATTATTTAACGCTATTTAAATAATCAGATATTTTGTGAATGATTTTTATTTTGGTTTTGATTCCGCTTGGCATCTCATCTGAAAACCCAGATTCAGTGTCAGCTATATGTTCTTGGTTAAAGCTACGGCTAAAAGAGGATTTCCAGGTTGGCCTTTCTCTCATACACTAATTAATTCTGCTTTTAATGCTCATTTGAGATTCTTTTTAAAATTTAAGGTCAGGTTGATTTTTTTTATGCTATATGTAGATTACTATAATATCAAATGATGTGCATATGTCTCACTTCCTATTCTGAATTGCTCAGGTCAGGTATGTTCAACGTTGAGTTGAGCTCTTTGTGTCGCAGCGGTCAGGTATGTTGCTTCTCTTTGTGTCGTTGCGACGATAGTGGTTATAAACGCTTCAATTGACCTCTGTTTCGTCTCATGATGATGTTACCTTTATAATCTGTTTGATTATTATGGTTTACTCTACTGTTTATATTACCATGTTTGCCCTTAACTGGCGTAGAAAGTTTGATTTCTCACAGTTTCTTTGCAGCTTGCTTTTCTGTTCCGATTTTAAAAGGATGATGTTTGAGGTTATGTATGGTCCAACGGTAATGGATGGTGTAATTACTTTCATTTTAAATAAACTCTACCAGAAGCCTTCATATGAGTTTTTAGTGAAATTTTATGATTAAATTGGGGGTCAAGATAACTAGATATTTTTGCTTGTGTGTGAAAAGAAATTGTTAAAAACATGGTTTTACCTTTGGTTTGAACAAAAGAAAGAAGTTGACAACATTCTTAAAAAATCACCTCAAAGGGGTCTATGTGATAATCATGGAATGCAGGATTTGTTTTAGATATTGTTTTCTGATTAACAGAGATTTGAATAGTTGGTAAATAAAGAAGCTGTATATTTAAGCAATTAAATAACAAGAATATGTAATAGCTTGCTGACTTATGTGTTTATATTCAGCAGTAATATAACAGGCATTTTGCTTTTTAGCAAGTCAACAAACGGATGGAAAAAGACGGTCAATAGGAACGTCTAAAGATTGCGGTAAATCCATGAATCCCGTGTAATATAACAGGCATGTTGGTTTTTATCAGGTCTCTCCTTATGAAGTTGGCTGGTTTCCACTTGAAAGCTCTTGACTTGAGTTGTTTTGGTGGAGGAAGTGACCCGTAATCAGTGGTAAGTGGTTTGGTTTCATTATGGTTTATGTCTACCAGTATTTTAAGTGATTCTAGGAACTATTATTGACGGTAATGAGTTCGGGGGTTGCTGCGTTTTGCTTTCTGTTTGCTGCAAGATAAAGGTTTCAACTAAAGCCTCTTTAAGTCCTGGTCATTCTATGTGTACTATGTATTGAATCAGGTATTCATTCCATAATTGTTTATTGTTTGCCATTCTTGGGATAGATGGTTAAACTTTGATATTGGGGAGTTGGTGTAATTTCCAGTCTCTGGCTGGCTCTATATTTATTTATAGAAGTTTCTTTTCAAAAAAAAAAAGATTCAGAAGAAGAAACTTTGTTCCAAACTTCCAATCAAACCACCAAAAATACTTTGTACAAGTATGTTATCCTGATGTTGAACCATCTGGTGTGTAAGTTTTACACGCCTAATGAACCTCGGAAACCACACGAGCAAAGATGAGGGCCAACCAACCTGTCACACCATCTTGGCAGGCTGCAAAAGTGGTTTCTTTGTTTATCTTTCTAAACTCTCTTAAAATTTTTGTTTATAGTTATATTAGGGATGAGCATACAAGGCCGAATACCGATCATGTCCCGATACCGAACCGAGGGGTTTGGGGATTGGTATCGGTACCCATATTTATGCATTTTCGGTTTCGGTATTATCAGTATCGGTACGGGATCGGTATGGTATCGGTATTTTAAGGTAAAATACCGATAACATACCGGTACCGTACCGTACCGATACCGTACCGTATGTGTTCAGTATCGGTATCGGTATTGGTTTTTTAGACTTTTCGGTATCGGTATTGTCGGATCGGTATCGGTTTGGTACCGATACCGTCCCGAGCTCATCCCTAAGTGATATAGTTTTTTTTTTCCTTTTTCGTTTTAGGATTTGTACTTTCTTGGGACGTATATGTTCAAAGGAAAAAAATAATCTTGCTTTCATTGTATGTATATAACCTTGTGTAATCAAAGTGATAAGATAACAACTTTTGATGGATTGTTAATTGTTGTATATTTAGCTTCAAAATGGAGACACGTCATATGATTGCAAGTTGCTATAATGTACTATAAATTTACTTTTTGTTAATAGTTACATTAAATGAGTTAAGGGTTTATATTATCGGTATTGTAAGAACACCACCAAACTTGGCCTAATGCTCGCAATAACGCACATGTAATATTCACTAAGTACCGTATATTATTTTATATTACGTGATAATTGATAAACTAAGCGAATACAAGTACCGCTTTACAAATTGGCACCACCGCCGCATCGCGCGGGTTTCCCACTAGTATATATATATATATATATATATATATATATATATATATATATATATATATATTATTTTTGTTAATGTTACGGCTTTTCATTTTGGCTTATATATCGTTTGTGATAGTATGCGATACCGGTTGAACTCTTACTGCGTCCCTGCCGCAACACCGTTTAGATTAAAGCCTAAATGGTCAATATTAACCATTCAATACACCATGTAGCAAATTTAATTCTCTTTTTTTATTCAACATGTTATAGTTAAAGCCAACTTTTAACTCTAGACATGCTTACTTAATCGAGTTGCTTGCTTATTTTTTTCCGTCATTTAGATTAAAACCTAAGTAGTCCAATGTTAATCCATCAATATACCAAACAACAAATCATTACCGGTATCCTCTTACCATCCCGCCGCGAAGTGCGGGCTCAAATACTAGTTAAAAACAAAAGGCACACATTATCATCATCTTCTCCAACTCTCCTTCATTCCTAAACTAAAACTAATAACCAGAAGCAAAAAAAGTCGTTGGAGCTGCAGTCAATCCGAAAAAGCTCTTATTTTTACCTCATCTCTCTACAATATGAAGGGTCAATCTATAACAAAACTTGTCGGAAACGTATTGGAAACTTATCGGAAACGTCCCCCATCGCCGGAAGCTTGTCGGAAACGTTTCCCAGCCGTTTCAAGGGCGTTTCCGTCCCCATCACGCTTCAGAAACGGGTACTCCACCCATTTGGGCGTCCCCGTAGCTGTGGTTCGGCACTCGAACACCTTTGACTCACCGTTGCTGGTTAACGAATTCGGCAGAATTTCCAAATTTTGCTGGTGGCTTAACAATATTTGAAGCCGCCAGATAGGTTGGAGAAATTAGTATTGTTTTCCGTTTGAAGAAATTAGTTGTGCAAGACCATATAAATATTAAAATACCATACATTAAGTCGGCATTTTGTGGTAAGCTTTAGGAATGAAGGTGGTATAGAGAAATTGGTGGGTGAAGAGGCGCATTGGTCTTAGTTTTGTGAATATGATTTTATTGACAAGTGACTAGAGTTACTAATATATCACACTTCTTAGCAAGGAGAATTTGTCTAATTTTATTGATTTGGGATTTGGTTAGGTGCCTGTTGTTTGGTTCGTTATCCTTTTCTATTCCTGCTATTTGTATGGTGCTAATCATGATGCTGGTGTGTAAAGAAAAAATGAAGTATCTTATAACTTTGAAATTGGCTAAATTATTTTTTTTTAAAGTTCAACTGCTTAAACAAATTTAAAATAATTTCTTAATGAAATTTTACTTGAGTACATAGAGTTGATCCAACCATTTACCATTACCAACCCATTTTCATTATATAACTAGGCCTCAATTGGCTCACCAAAAACTATGCACTAATTGCCACAAAATAAGAGGACGTAATGTTCTCTTGTGTTTGTGGTTGTAGCCAATGACAATTACTATAGCCACTAGCAGTGCTGAAGTGGAACAGGCCGAATTGGATCAGCTTTTTAACAGTATTGTAGTACCTGTCCTGGGCGCTGTTAGTGATCGCTAGAAATGGATGCTGGACAGCAGCGGTTCGTTTTCTGTTCGTGGGTTAAAGCAGCGGCTGCAGGTGTCCAGGTTTGAGCCGGCGCTGTTTGTCTTCAAAAGAAATTCTTGGGTTCCTCAAAAGGCTGAAATTCTTGCATGGCGGGCGGAATTAGATAGACTACCAACTAAATGTTCTCTCGTCCGAAGGAATATTTCGGTTGGTTCGGAAACTTGTCAGCTTTGTGGTGATTTTGCAGAAACGACGGAGCACTTATTCGTATGTTGTGGCTTCACACAAGCGCTATGGCAACTAGTGGCGCAATGGTGTAAAGTCGGGCCAATTTATGCGTTTCATATCAAGGACTTGTTGGAACTTTATCTGCACATCAGTGGATCGGCCAAGAAAAGGAAGGCATTCTACGCCATTTGCTTGACGACAATGTGGTGTATTTGGAAACATCGAAGCGAGGCGGTATTCAACCAAAAACAAGCTTCTATTGAAACGGTTCTTGGTGACATAAAATCTCTTAGCTTCTTTTGGGTTAAGGCAAGGGCGAAACAACCTTCTTTGGTTTGGGACATGTGTTCTTTTAATCTTTCTAGTCTTGGATGGTGATCGTTATGTATTGGTTTTCTTTGTATGGTGTATTGCTAGTACCCCGCTAGCTTTGGTGGAATAAAATTTGTTGATCGTTCAAAAAAAAAAACAGTGCTGAAATTCACAAACCTTTGACCATGACTTATCTACTTACTTCTGTTGACTTTTGGTTAACTATGACCAAAAGTCTACTTTTACTTATTTATGTCATTATTATTGTTACAAAAACCATCTGTCCCATTTGTTAGCTGCTGACCAAGTCTATATTTGTGGCTAATGTACCATGTGCTCCATAATTTGTGTCCATGTTTAAAACTTTGACTCCCCGCTAAATCCAAAATGCATTTCTTGTATTTTCTATTATGTGTCCATAACTTTATGATGCCCTTTAATTCTCTTGACCCATCTCAATTCTAGGTGATATTCTGACTCATTGATCACCCTTTGACCGTGTTTAATGTTTAACATTGAGTTTTTCCTTAATAGCATATCCAATTATCCATAGCAATCCTCATTACCTTTCCATAACATCTTTCTAGCGTTTAGTGATTGTTGATGAGTTAATTGACTTACTAAATGATAAAATGACTATTTTACATCTAACAGAATAAGTATGACACATCTCTATTCTATTCCTAGAATAACTTACATACGGTTCCTCAAACACAGGATGATTGAAGCGCATACCAATATGAAGTTAATGAAACCAAATCATCTTGAAATATAAGATCATTTTGCTATAATCAATAACCAAAAATCAGTTCCTGAAAACTCTAAGATTTGGCTGATCAAGCATAAGTAATGTTTCCATGTAGGGATATACAGAAAATGTAAACTTTCGTCCATCAATCTCAAGTTCATCGACATGTTTTGAGTCAGGCTCATAAACAACAAGTTGTCCATGAAGATTGTGTTGTATAATTTCAATTATGGGTTCACCTGTCTTCCTAAATCCTCTAAATCGACTTACTTGTGCAGGTGGTGCGTTAACATTTACATTGAATAGCTTTGTAAATGATTTTGGAACACCATCCTGCATCATCCATACATCCTCTACACCATTTTCAAGCACAACAAGAGACCCACTTACCTTAGACAAGGACAACTTATAATGAGGCACATCGGCTAGATAATCTGGGAGGTTTATTTCTTTGAATTCTTCAGTTGTCATGTCAAATGAAATAATCAGATTATAAGTTTTGAATCCACCATCCATAGTAATCCTATCAGTAGCAAGCCAATAAAGATACCCATCTACAATCTGGGAATGGAAAAATATAGTTGACTTACGAGGGAGATTTCCATATGGACTTCTCCACGACCATGTGCTTAATGTAAAAACCTCAACTATTAATGTAAAAACCTCATCTACAGTTTCCATATCCACTCTCCTCTTACCACATGAAATCTTGACAATCTTAGGATCAAGAGTCTCACGACAAACCCCGAAACCCATAACAGTTTTGGAATCCACACTACTTGCCACATTAGGCACAAAAACAGCAACAACTTTTCGAATAGAAAGATTCCAGAGAACAACCCTGGCTGTTTCAGAGAAGGGACCTTGAGGACAACCCTGTTGATAATCACCATACAAACATAACAAGCCATACGAACAGCCAATTATATTACATGTAGTAAGCTGCTTAAGGAACAGGGGAACAGTGAGGGAAACCTTCTGTTGGGGGAAAGTATGATCGTCAACAATTGAAACATATTTTGGTTCAAAACTCCCTAAATTAACATACCTTATAAGTATATGTTGTGTCTGCTGGTAGCAATAACTCTTGATAAAAGCAGAGCTATCGATGAGAGACTTCCATGATTTGGAGACTGATCGAAATTGAATCAAGGATTTGGCAGGAAGCCTTTTCATGATTTCAGCTTGGATTTCGAATGGTATGTTGTCTGACATATTGATTATATTGAACGAATCTTGCTACCCAATTTCTAGGGTTTTTTTGTAAAGGAGGATTTAGGGTAAAATGATAGTGCATTATCTAAGAATTGTTTTTTACTCTGTTATTTTTTTATTAAAATGTCAAAATCGTCCCTTAGGTTTGAACTTTTTTCTCACATTCATCTAAAAAAAGTTTTTTGTTGCAATTGGATCCTTCAAGTTCGCGTTTTGTTGTCAGTTCCATGTGATTTTACCAAAATACCCTTTTGATAAAACAAACAAAAATTTAAACATAAATTAGAATTCAATGTCTCTCTCTAAAGTAGCTACCACCAATGCACCACGCCACCATCAACCCACCACCACCACCACCACCATATGTTGATTATGAATTTGATGTCGTAAAAGGAATGGGTATGGGTGCGATATTGTTCCTTATTGTGAGCCAACTCTTTGTTATTGGTGGTACCTGTTGCATATGTTGTGGGTGAGCCCTGCATCCTAGCCGTTATTAAATAAATATGAGTAGTGAAACATATAAAATTAACATAATATCAAGCTTCAATAGGGATATAATTTTGAACAAATTTAACGAATTAAGCAGTTATTAAATAAATCTGAGTTAAAATCAAACGAAAAGATTAAACTATCAGCCATAATTTCACATTCATAATTCAAAATTGGGAAGGGAAAAACTAAACAGTTCGTTTCTAACTTTAGCGACAACAAAAGAAGCCCAAATTCGAATGGTAAGCCGAGTCAGACTTCCCGCACCAAACCGCCGATAGAAGAACCGATGGCGCCTTTCACCTGTGGCGGCTGAATCGGCTTAAATTCGAATGAGGATTTAGGATCGATCTTGCCGATCATCTCTTTAAAAAAAATTACACGGTGGTGATCAGCACAGATATTGTCAAAGCGAAGCAACAATCTTGAAGTATGCCACGTTGGGGTGAAACTACAAAACTAGGAGGTGGCCTAGTTCACATGCTCATATTAGAAGAATGCTACTGTTAAAACTCAGTGGAAATAGAGGGTTTCACGGTAATGCGTTGCACGACTTGTGATTTGGAGGCCTCTAAACCGCACACACATTCTTGAGAATCAAAATGATAACCGATTTTTCTTAACTCATTATCTCCACCAACTTTACTCGATCAACAATAACCAATTCGTATTTAAACTCCCTACAACAAACCATAAATTTAAAACTAATACGAAGAAAGATTAAAAAAAAAGGAAAATCAATCCACTTAGAACCTGAATATCATCATCCCGAAACAAACACTCGTGCCGCGAAGGCTACAACCGGAGTTGACATGCCACGAAGCGGGCCAACATCATTGTCTGACAAGAAAATGAATTAATAAGTATAATAAGATTAATATATACCTTGATTTGAAGGTGCAAGAACTTAACATATTAGATAGCTTCTTCAAGCTTGTGCTTATGTTAGCCTTGGTTCCATTTGGTACCAGGTTTGAAGGACTTTCAAACTCTCATTTATCTTGTCACTCCTTTTCTACAAACTAAACAAAACACAAAATTAGGTTCATCATCATTTCATAAGGCGGACACGCAAAACAATGGAATCAAGTGATCCACACTCACCATTGCATGAAGGCTTTGAGGATCTATTGCGGCACCTCTACCAGCTCTAGTTTTATAGTTGGGATTTACTATAGCAGCTCACCTCCTTCAAACCATCCTCAGAACTGCTTGAACTTGAACTCGAGATTGGCGGGCTACCTTCTACTTTTTTTGTTACAACTCTTCGACATAATTTCCTTTGAACTCTACTGTAGTATCCATGACCTTATGCTCTTCAATGACTGCACTTCGTTTTTCAGTTTGCTGACCAAAAAGAAAAATATATTGTTAAACTTTTCTCAAATATGTGACTGAAGATATTAAAGTAATTCCACAACCTTTCAATAACCATTAGATTTAGTGAATTTTTAAAACTATGAATACCATTAAAATTTAAGTCATCCTTAAATTTTGTTGTTGTTTAGAACATTAAATGCATTTTGTTCTTGTGAACCAATGCTCCAACAAAATACCATGATTTACACTCAAACGTGTGACACACATAAAAAAGGAGAGCGTGTATACTGACGGGAAAACACCCTGTGAAGTTCTTCCAGACTCATTTATCCTGTCACTCCTTTTCTATAAACAAAACAAACGTTAGGTTCATCGTCATTTCATAAAGCAAACATGCAAAATTAAATGCGAAAATGGAATCTGGTGATCCGCACTCACCCTTGCATGGAGGCTTTGAGGATCTGTTGCGGCACCTCTATAGCTCTAGTTTTATAGTTGGAATTTATTATAGCACCTTCGTTCAAACCATCCTCGGAGCTGCTTGAACTTGAACTCATGATTGGCGGGCTACCTTCTACTTTGTTGTTATAACTCTGCGACATCATTTCCTTTGAACCATACTGCAGCATCCATGACCTTCTACTCTTCATTGGATGCACTCCGTTTTTCGATTTTCTGACCAAAAAAGAAAAATAAATTATTAAACGTTCCTCAAGTATGTGACTGAAGATATTAAAATAATTACTTAACTTTACAATAACCATTAGATTTAGTGTATCTTTCTGCATATAAACCATGAATACCATTAAAATTTAAGCCATCCATACATTTTGTTGTTGTTTAGAACATTAAATGTGTTTTGTTCTTGTGAACCAACGCCCCCACAAAATAACATGATTTACACACAAACGTGTGTATATACATGCACACTCACAAAAAAGAGAGAGTGTACCAATGGGAAAACACCCTGGGAAGTTGAATGGCAAAACAAACGATTCGAGTGGAAGACGCATCGATCAGCGGTTGTAATTTCCTCTTCAACTATAAGTGAGATTGTCTTTGGTAACAAAAGTGAAAGAATTTTCACTAATTACATTAAATAACTACCCCCCCCCCTAAAAAAAGAAACAAAATCAGAGATCCCCTTTACCTTGGTCACCGGTAAACTAACTTGTACTCTGAAGGCGTTGCATTAGATTGTCTTGTTCATCTTCACCGCCACGAAACCACCACGACCAGCACCACCAGAGATTACCTACACATGAAACCAACATGACTTGTCGGATTAAGATTCATGGATAACCAATTTAACCAAACAGAGAACATGTAATAGAAAAAGGCTTACAAGAAAGATAACTATAATGAACCATAAAAGGCTTCTAAACACACCATCTGCAAGATTCTTTAAATTAAGATGAAGAAAAGGGGGATAGTTATAAAGACGATGAAAAAAATATTGTAGAACTAATCTTAGAAGCCATTCTTTAAAAATGGATATTTAAATTCCCATTAAAAAGCACTAATAGAGCAAACTCACAATTGGTTGTATACTCCCAAAAACCCCAATAATGGAATCTGCTATCTATACATCGATAACACAATTCAAACAAACAACTTTTCTAATTCCAACTAAACCTTAATCTTTTACCCAAAGATCATAGACCCATTGGAAAACAGATACCTATACTATGTCTTTTTAGGTAAATTCACCTCATGTCTCTTTGAGTTTCAATTATATTTCAAGTTACAAACCCTAAACACTCATAGAAAGATAATTGCCACAAAAGAAAAAAAAGTGAAATATTGCTCCATAATATCTTCCAAGTCCTTTTATTGTTTACATTGTTGTGCATTTTCAACTCTGAAACTTACCATGAACTGTTACTTTTCCTTGACATTCTGAAGTTTAGGTCTACATGAGCACGATTCCATGTGTGTGTGTGTCTATATATATATATAATTTGCCAATAAAACAAGTCTTAAAGCTAAATGTAGAACATGTGCTTACGCATCCACTCTCTCAACAGAGGCGTGCCTGCTTAAATTCTTTAAGATGCCATCGTACCAGTATAGATCCAGATCGATGATTCCAAGCATTAATAATAGTGTTCTTAATTTCATTCATGGGATTAATTAATCCACACGTTAGAAAACCAACGGCTCTTGGAATACATTTGTATGTTCCTTTTTCAAATGTTGGCCCCATAAACAAAGCATCCAATCAAACCCTAATATGTTCTATTTAAGTTTGTCCCTCATATTTCATTCTACGATCGTCATATCATTGGTGATTGTGGATAACTATTTCTAATTAGATTTTGATTCGTGGGTTTATACAAGAGTGTTTAATTGATGTTGGTTTATCATTGTAGTGTTGTAGTCCAATTTCATCGAATTGCTCCATAATATCTTCCAAGTCCTTTTTATTGTTTACATTGTTGTGCATTTTCAGCTCTGAAACTTACCATGAACTGTTACTTTTCCTTGACATTCTGAAGTTTAGGTCTACATGAGCACGATTCCAAGTCATTTTATTTAGGTCAACTGCTAGAGCACAATTAGATGCATATGTATTGGAGTCTACCCCTATTCAAGCAATTGACATTTTCGTCTTCTAAATTTGGACTATTATCCCCCTTTGACTTCAGTCAAGTGCTGCTTTCATTAATATGCTTCCAGTTGTTGACCCTCAAAGATATTTAAAATTTGACTTCGTATATTATGCCTGATTGTTGACTCTCAGTTGAGAGTTGACTTTCACATTTTATTGACTTACCCATCCTTTGACCTCTGAAATCCTTAGGCTTCACCCATTTGTTGACTATATGTTATAGTTGACTTTTCGCCATCACATTTATAAACTTGGTGTCTGTCATTCTTTTTATGTCCACGCCACGGACCGATATCACTTCTTCTGACCCATATCCAAGCTTTCACATTTTGACTGCCAATGACTTCTAATCTCATCTGATCATTGACCTAGGAGACTTTTGAATGCTTTTGACTATACTATGCAGTTGGGGTTTGTTTGGTATGAGTAATGGAATGGATGAGGGAATGGAATGGAGAAGGTAATGGAATGGACAAAGGAATGAAATGGATGATTACCATTCCATGGTCTTGTTTGGTTACACGTAAGAATGGAATGAATCATTACTTTGTATTGTTTGGTATAAAGGAAAAGACAATGGAATAAAATCGTCGGTGGTGAGTGGTGGCGATGGCTGTTGGCAGCGGGTGCCGGCGACGGTGGTTGGTGGTGGGGGTGGTGGTGGTGGTCGTGGTTGGTGGCGACAACGATTGATGGTGGTGGTGGTGTGGGTGGCGACGTCTGGTGGTGATAGTAGCATTGACGGTGGTGGTGGTCAGTGGCGGCGGGTCGCGACAGGGAGTGACGGCGACAATGAGTGGTGGCGGGCAGCGGGCGGGGTGGCGGTGGCGGGTGGCGGTGGTGGTCGGCGGGTGGCGATAGTCGGTGACGGAGAGTGTCGGTGGTGGCGGTAGGTGATTGGTAGTAGGTGGTGGTGGTAGTTGGTGGGTGGCGGTAGTCGGTGACGGAGAGTGGAGACAAAGGTTGGTTGGTGGCGACGGTCGGTGGTGGGTGGCGGTGGTCGGTGGTGGTGGTGATGGTGATGGTCGGTAGTGGTAGAGTGGGTGGTGGTGGTAGTCAGTGGTGATAAAGGGTGACAGAGGGAATGGAATGGAAAAAAACAGGGGGTTGGATGGAATGAATTTGGGGTTTTTAGAGGGGATGGAATGGAGGAGGGAATGGATGATTCCATTGTCTTGACCAACCAAACATTTTTTTTCATTCCATCGTAATGCTCCATTCCATTCCGCCTTTCATTCCTGCGTACCAAACGCTACCTTGGTGTTTTCCTTTCTTTGACCACATTCCCATTATTAACAACAATTTCCACACCAATTACAACTTCCATTTAGTATCCAAATATCATACCGGTTTACCTTTAAACATTACAAATTAGTTGTTACATTTAACCCATTCTTCAATAATACCTCTACTCCATCTATCATCACCATTATTGCTATTTAACCACATAAAGTTGCACATATATATAGCCATTATAAGCTCAATCCAAGTATCTATTCACAACTATTTTATAACATAGTGAGATTATCATTACAAACAATTAAGTAATTCCACCTACTAGAAGTAAATTGCATTCCATTTGATCCAACTGTTGACACTAAGTTCTCCATTTTCCCTTTTGCACAAGTAGCACCACATGTAGTTTTTTTTTAGAAAAATGAGGTCACTAAACATCAGCAACTCAAAAGGATTCATGTCAACATTAAAATTGCACCGGATCATTCTTCAAATAAACATGTATCCCAAATCGATTAAAATCAACATAATGACGAATTCAGTATTATCAACAAGTACATGGTCGGTTCATGCATTGGAATGTAGTGCTCAGAAAGAGTTTGTTGAATTTGATGATGTTTCTTTTGAAGTGATGGTTATGATTTCTGAAGTTGGCTTATTCAAAAACCTATGGCCCACTTAGTTTCCTCAAGGTAAATAGAATTTAGTTTTGACAAGTCAAAACTCAAAATATCCTACTTTTAACTTCTGAAGCATTTAGAAATTGTTTGTATATATTTAAAGAATCGCCATAGCTAAAAAACAATGTTAAAAGTCTCTGTTGAATTTAGAAAACAAAAAAAATGTTAAAAAGTGACAAATATCACATGTATAGATTGTGAAGTACACATGTGGAAGTCAAAGTTGCCAGGAATTAGCACATGTAATATAGGTTGATGACAGGCACAACCAAAGAGGTGGACAAGGGGATCACTTTCTGAAAGTGCAGCTAAGCCCAAATCCTTTGTTTATTCTGTGTAATGTGATGTTAGCGACCAGCTAGATGGTGTGCCTAACTGCATGTAAATAAATCATCTATGGAATTGTAATTTTGCGGCGTATGGGAAGGTTATTGTGACATCATTGGTCCACGGATGTCTAAAACTTTGTACCTGGTTTTTGAATATATGGACCACTAGAGTTTGGGTTCCCTTTCGATTGAATTATTGGCCAAGGAGTATATCCTGGTTGTTCATACCAATGTGTATCTCGGTTCGAAAATAGGGTGACACAAATCACTTGAACTATTTTATAATTCCTTTAACCATTCTAATCATCTTCGATTGCATTTCAACGCCCAATAATAACCATAACCCACTTGCTGATCTCATTGAAAAAAAAAATATAATCCCAACTTAAGGTAAAAAACAATACAAATTGACAAATTAAAACCATCAAATTCCATGTGTATCATGTTGACTTCTACTTAACTTGATGTTGGCTATTGCAAGCGATTGACTTCTTTCATCTTATAACTTTTGACTATCATTCTCCTCTGACTTCGTTCAAGTATTACTTGAATTAATCTGCTTCTAGTTGTTGACCTTGAAAAAATTTGACATTGAACTTCTATATATTTGTGTCCGAATGTTGACTCTAAGTTTTAGTTGACTTTTACATTCAATTAACTTTATCCAGTTTTAGTTGACTTTTACATTCAGTTGACTTTTTGACTATTACATCCATATCTAAGTATTCACATTTTGATTTCTAATCTTTGACCCCCGGAAGACTTCTGGCTGCATTTGAGTATACTATATAGTTGACTTTTCCTTTCTTTGACCACATTCTCATTACTAACAAGTAGCAACTCAATTCCCATACGAATTACAGCTTCCCTTTAGCCATATATGATACAGGTTACATTCAAACATGACAAACTATCTATCTTTATCCCATTCTAAATCAACAACATCATAGATTTAGCATCCCAAATCAGCATGTATCCCAAATCCATTGAAATCAGCATAATCATGGATTCAGCAGGCTCAACAAGGATATTAGAAATATTAAAATTTTGAACTAATTTGTGTAATGTGATGGAGTGATCAGAGAAGAGTTTCAGCAGGCTTATTCATTGGACCACTTAGTTTCCTCAAGCTAGACCTTATTTTTTTTTTGACCAATAGAAAGTAGTGGCGGGTCTAGAAACATTTTTCAGTAGTAACGTTTTTTCTTTTTTTCATTTTAGTAGCAACGTTTTTCAAATTTCGAAAAAAAAAAACCAAATTTTTCCACTACGCGCGCGAAGTTGAGCCGCAACGTCCGCACCCCCTCCCCATGAACTAGATCCGCCCCTGATAGAAAGTCAACACATCCTACTTAACTTCCGAATCACTAAAAATCATTTAAGCTTAGTTAAAAGACTGCCATAGCTAAACTAAAATGTTAAAAAAAATGGAGGGTTTTTTTGATAGTGTTTAAAAGTACAAAAAGATCATGAGAATAACGTACAAAAAGATCAAAGTTGACATTGATTTAGCGCATATAACAGGTATTGGATCATTGCCTTGGTTTACACACACTATGGGGCGGATTTTTTATGTTATAAAACTCTCAAAAATATTGCTTACGAAGGAAATAAAAGAGTTTTTTGAAGAAATGGTAGTTTTTGCAAGATTTTTTGTGCCTTTGGTAGATGTCAGAAAACAAGTTTGAAAAATGGAAGACCCGCAATCTAAGATTGCGGGAGTCAGAGAACTTTCTGCCACCGTGTACTCGAATGCATACGTGGACGAGTGACTGGATTCAGTCCCGCAATCTAAGATTGCGGGAGTCGCGACTTGTTTTTTTGGAGTGTGGTTTGGACAAAATGAGACAAACTATGGAGAAGAGATGGCAGATTGAAGATACTTCAATCACTTAATTACTGGAAGCTTCAATTTTGTGGTGTATACAATAGAAGAATCGAAGCTTTATCAGTTGACGAATTGCAAAGTTCCCTGCTTGTTCATGAACAAAAGCTGAAAAGAAGCACCATTGATGAACAAGCCCTGAAGGTGCAAAATGATATATGTTTTCAAAAGTGAGATTGACACCCGCAATCTTAGATTGCGGGACTGCAGATCATCGAGTCAGCAAGCTGTTCAGCCACGTCTGCCTCCGAGTCTTCCACGTCTTCATCTCGTCCACGGTGGCAGCCTCTTCTTCCGACTCCCGCAATCTTAGATTGTGGGTCTTCAGTTTGCAAAAATCAACTCTGACATCTACCAAAGGAACAAACATTCTTGCAAAAACTACTATTTTGGCAAAAAAAACTCGGAAATAAAAAACTGGAGTTGAGGACAAGCCGCTGCAACTATGCTATTTATTGAAAACAATCAAAAGCCATATGCCAAATATACTAAGTCCACCACGTACTTGTTTTAATCGGCAACAAATTTGCTGGTTCAACCTTTCAAACAGCCCCCCTAAACTCCATGTTCAGCTTCTACTTTTCCAGTAAACCAAGACCATTTCTTCATTAACCCATTGGCTGATTAAAGTCCCATGTAGACCCAATCTGCTGCTGACCCGAATCCATAGATCAACCCCTATCCGACTACCCAAGTTTGACCCTGCCATCAAGATCAATCCGGACAACAGGTCATGCGCTAGGCACATGGTTCCCATGGATCAACCAAAGAGGTGAACAAGGAGATTACTTTATGAAAGTCCAACGGAGCCCCAATCAATTGTTTCTTCCATGTAATGTGATGTCGGCATTCAGCTGAATGATGCATCTAACC